>JAQGAO010006287.1:0-12480 GCA_034697705.1 Ommatoiulus sabulosus | reverse complement strand
ACACTGCGCGTGCGCGTCACTTTCGACCAACAGGAAGTGGTCACCAAGAACGTGCCCCTGGAGGTGGACCAACCGGGAGGGCTGAGCAACCCGGTGGACGCTCGGACGCTATTGCTGACCTACGACCCCAGCGTCCAGCGCTGCCGCCTGATGGTCATCCGGGGCACGGCCATCGCTCTGCCCAGCTACGGTCAGCTGGTCAACTACGAGGCGCCGCCGGACGACGACGACGACGGCATGATGGACTGCGACGAATTCCTCCGCGGCGACGTCCGCTACAGACACGCGGCAGGGGGCGCTTCGCCCAACAGGGATTACGTGCCTCTAGTGGTGGAGCTGTACGACCTGCAGGGGCAAGAGGTGAGTAAATATCGCCATCTATGGACAACAATTCTACAGGGTTCCCCCCAGAAATTTCAGTTTTGACTTTCATGAATTTTCCAGGTTGTTAACTAAATTTTCCTGACCAACGACAAATTTGACATTTGCCAATGTGCACGATTTTGTAAAAATTTCAAAAATTTGAACTCTGAAAAAGGTTGAGAATTTGGCCAATTTTGTCCTCAGAATCTGTGGAAAATTTTGAAAATTTCTCCTCGGACCAATATATAGCCTGCCCGTACTCAAAAACAATTGAAAATTTGTGCTCGGAAAACGTGGAAAATTTCGCAAGTTTGACTTCGGAAATTGTTGAAAATTTTGCAAATTTGTCATCTGAAATTGTTGAAAATTTTGAAATTTTTTTCCCTGAAATTGTTGAGAATTTTGAAAATTTGTCCTCTGAAATTGTTGCAAATCTAGCAAATTTGTCCTCTGAAATTGTTGAGAATTTTGAAAATTTGTCCTCTGAAATTGTTACAAATCTAGCAAATTTGTCCTCTGAAACTGTTGAAAATTATGCAAATCAGTATACAGAAATGTATTCAAAAAGTTTGCAAATGAGCTGCATGTGATTTAACCACGTATAGAAGCATTATACTTTTGTATCGTGACAACATCAATACGTTGAATTTCCTTGACTTTTTCAAAATAATTAATTACTCCATGACTTTTCTAGATTCGGGGGAACCCCGTAATTTTTTTTTACAAAAAACCCCTAAAACTTCCATCAACGCTGACCGTTCATCTATCTTCCCTAATTCCAGCTCCAGAAGCAGGAGTATTTCCAGCTGACCGTCCGCATCAAGGGTGCTCGCGAGAACACGCCGCCCCGCGTGAGTGACCACTCGCTCTTGCTGATGGACGTCAACCAGTTCGTGACCACGCCCATCACGCCGGACATCCTGTGGGCGGAGGACGCCGAGACGCCGTCGGAGGCGCTGCTCTTCAACGTCACGCAGGCGCCGGGGCTGGGCGAGGGGCGAGTGGTCAGCACGGACGATCCTCGGCAGACCGTTGGTCAGTTCACCGTGCGCGACGTCCGAGAGCTGAAGATCGCCTACCGTCCTCCCTCGGCCGACTCGGACGTGCGTCGCATCTTTCCGGTCAACCTGGAGGTGGTGGACAACGAGGGGCTCAAGTCGGACAGTTTCACGCTGCTGGTCACCGTCAACCCCATGAACACTTTGGCCCCCGTGGTCAGCAAGAACGCGGGCATCAGTCTGGTGGAGGGGCAGTCTCGGCGCCTGCGCAG
The DNA here is from genome assembly GCA_034697705.1 of Ommatoiulus sabulosus. Classification (NCBI taxonomy): domain Eukaryota; kingdom Metazoa; phylum Arthropoda; class Diplopoda; order Julida; family Julidae; genus Ommatoiulus; species Ommatoiulus sabulosus. The sequence goes on along the minus strand of JAQGAO010006287.1, from coordinate 10,847 downwards.
TTCCGACAACCTGGAAATCTCGGACGAGGACAACTCCGACGACGTGGTCATCGAGGTGATGGCCGGAGCCCGGCACGGTCAGTTGATGCTGCTGGACTCGCCGGTCAAGCGCTTCTCTCCGGCCGACTTGGACGCCGGCCTCATCCGCTACCAGCACGACGGCAGCGACACCACCGACGACAACATCGTCTTCCGGATGAGCGACGGCCGCCACCGCGTCCACTTCCTGTTTCCGGTCATCGTCTTTCCGGCCGACGACCGACCCCCGGTGCTGGCGGTCAACACGGGACTGACCCTGCACGAGCGACTGGAGGCCGAAATCACGCCCTTCGTCCTCAGCGCCGCCGACGTGGACAGCGACGACGAGGCGGTCACTTTCGAACTGACCGATCAAGGAGGTCCGCTCTACGGCCAGATTCTTCTGAGGCGTTTCGAGCCGCAGCCATCTTCGGACGACCAACTCTGGAACGAGGTGCAGGACGGAGGGGGAGCCTACGAGCGGGTGGTCACTGCCTGGACGCAGCTGGACATCAACGAGGGCAGCGTCCTCTACCGTCACTCGGGGCAGCACCATCGCCGCACCGTCATGGACGCCTTGACCTTTCGCCTGCGCGACGACGCCACGCCCCCCAACGTGTCCGAGGAGAAGCAGTTCCTGGTCAAGATCCTGCCGCTGGACGACGTGCCACCCCGGCGCCACCCGGCGGCCACCCTCGGCATGACGGTGGCCGAATTTCAGCTCACCGAATTCCACCAGGGGGCGCTGCGCTACGTGGACGACGACAGCGACGACCGGCTCTTGCGCTACACCGTGGTGGCGCCGCCTAGCGACATGGACGCCAACAGCCGCTCGGACGCCGGCCGCATCGTCATGAGCGATGCTCTGGAACGAGAGGTAGAAGAGATTGCGAACAACTCGCTTTAGACGAATTTCCGATAGTACGAACTCATTTCCACTCCCCGTCATACGTTATGGACGAATAATGTGAATTTTTCGGTTTAAAAAGAAATCAGAATTCGGATATTACGAATTTTCGTATACTTCAGCTTTCGCGCTATCCGTTTCGTTAAAACGAACTTTTGATAATATGTAATAAAGGGGGAATTCCCCGAAAAAATGGGCGCCACCTCCTGATTCGTATATACGCGTAAATACGATGAAACTTGAGTTCTTATCCTTGAATTTGATTTTTGTCTGACTTTCGATAATACGAACTACGGTTACAACCAACAAATTTTCGATCCAAACTTCGATTAAACTCGAGTTCGTAACGTTGAAGTCACGTTTCGTCAAACTTTCGATAATGCGAATTACGGTTAAAACGAACAAATTGCGACGTCCCTCGAAATTCGTCTTAACGGAAGTTCGACTGTATTTGTCTGTTGAACCAACATTGTTGGACCCTACATTATCCTCTGACCACTGACGTTATTCATTTCGGTTTCATTTTCAGGTGAGCACGTTCACGCAGGCGCAGATCAACCACCGCAAGGTGGCGTACTGGCCGCCTCCGGTGGAACTGGGGCTGACCGCTCGCGTGCTCCAGTTCGAGTTCCAAGTGGAGGACGAAGCGGGCAACGCGCTGACCGGTCAGCGCTTCACCATCGCTCTTCAGCCGCTGGACAACGCTCCGCCCACAGTCTTCAACGGCGGCTTCCGAGTGTCCGAGAACGGCTACGCGCCGCTGGACGTCCAGGTTTTGGACGCCACGGACCCGGACACCGACCAGCAACACCTGCGCTTCCGCTTGGTGGCGCTGCCCCGCCACGGCGTGCTGCAGCGCCACTCGGCGGACATGCGGCTGGACGAGGAGTTCGGACGTCAGGAGCTGACCAACGGCTCGCTGGCCTACGTCAACGACGGCGCCGACGCCGAGGAGGACCGCTTCACCCTCGAGGTCAGCGACGGCGCCCATCGCATTCCGGCCACCGTCCGAGTGTCCATCCGGCCGGTGGACGACGAGAGCCCCCGCCTCTTGACCCCCGGCGCCTTGGGCGTGCAGCTGGAGTGCCCCGAGAAGGACAGCGTCGCCATCGGACCAGAAGCGCTGGCCGCCACCGATCCGGACACCGATGACCATCGGCTGACCTTCGCCCTGGACAAGCCCCCTCGCTACGGCCACCTGGCGGTGAACGGGCGGCGCGCTGACCGCTTCACCCAGAGTCAGCTGCGTCAGGGCGGCGTCGCCTACCGGCACAACGGCGACGAAGTGGGCTTGAAGACCCTGCTGGACACCTTCAGCCTGTCGCTGTCCGACATGTCCAGCGAGTGGACGGTGGGCGGAAACCGCGTCGAACATATCCAGGTGATCACGCCGGTTTCTCAACCTTTTTATCCCTATATTTACGGACCGGTGAATATAGTAAAAATATTTCGCGGACTTCCCTGACTTTCCCAGTTTTATCAAAAAAATTTCATGGCTGACGCAATGTCAAAATTGATCCATGATTTTGCGCAATTGACGCAGGAAAATATTGAATATTTTGAAAAATTTACCAATGATACTTGGGGAAAAAAAATTCAAAATATACTAAGGAAAAGTTTTGAAAAGTTTACAAAATTATCATGAGAAAATTTCCCGTGTTCCCCCAGACCTGGAAAAGTCAGGAAACTTGAAAATGCCTGCAAAAGTCAGTGAAGAATGACTTTTTTTAAAGAAGTCCGGGGAGATTCAACGTAGTCAGGGCCCATTTGGAAACATTTTTACATTTTCTAAATACAAATTTGCAAAATGGTCCACAGTTTCTCAGGACAAATTTGAAGAATTCTCCACGTTTTCCGAGTAGAAATTTGCAAAATTGTCCAGTTTCGAAAACAAAATTGCACAATTTTCCACGTTTTCCAAGGAGTAAAGTGTAAAATTTTCCACGTTTCTTTTTGTACTGGTACAACTTTGCAAAACTTTCTACATTTTCCGAATACAAAATTATAAAATTTTCAACATTTATTCATGCAAATTTGTTTATTAATTTTTCTATTTTAATTTTCATCATTTCATTAGTAAATTTTTAAAAATATTTTACTATATCGATTTTGAAAAATATGCCTGGAAAAGTCAGGGAAGTTAAAAATGAAATTTCTGGGGAAACTCGGAAAATGTGGAAAATTATGCAAATTTGTCCCCAGAAACTTAAACATTTTGCAAATCACTGACCATGCAGGGGGACCGGTTAAACTATAGGGGACTCCCAAAACTGACTAAAACCTCCAAAATCTACCACCTCTTCGATCGTTCTTCGCAGGTGAACATCAGCATCCAGCCCGTGGACAACGTGGCTCCGAGCGTCATTTTGGGCAGCGCCTTCGTCGTTCCGGAGGGCCAGAAGCTGGCTCTGGGCTCCGAGAACCTAAAGGTGACGGACATCGACTCGGACGCCTCCGAGTTAGTTTGCACAGTGGTCAAGCAACCGTCCAAGGGCTACTTGGAGAACGCGGCTCCGACGGAGGGTTCGGAGGTGCGCCGCAGCGGCGTGGCCATCGCCGCCTTCCGGTTTCAGGACCTCCACCGGCAGGCGGTCAGCTACGTCCAGAGCATCCACTGGGGGGTGGAGCCTCGCGACGACCGCTTCGTGCTGCAGTGTTCCGACGGGGTCAACCACTCGCCCAGAGTGGCCTTTCCGGTGTCCATCGCCCCCACCAACGACGAACGTCCCAAGTTGAGCGTGGGTCACTTCTCGGTCATCGAGGGCATGATGTTGCACATCGAGCAGTCCATTCTGAACGCCAGCGACGCCGACCAGCCGCCCGACCGGCTGACCTTCACGGTCCTGAAGCGGCCCCAGCATGGCAAGATCGTGCTGCAGACGCTGGAAGGGGTCACTCGGGTCGATCGCTTCACCCTCAAGCAGCTGAGGAACGACGGCCAGAGTCCGATGGTGGCCTACGCCCACGACGACAGCGAGACCACCGAAGACGCCTTCGAGCTGCAGCTGACCGACGGCAATCCCGAGCACACCGTCCGGCGGGCCATCCGAGTGACCATCGTGCCCACGGACGACGAGACGCCTCGCCTGACGGTCAACGTCGGCCTGCGACTGGACGCGCTGACCACCGCCGTCATCAGCGAGCGGGAGCTGAAGGCCGAGGATCTGGACTCGGACGACGCCAACCTGACCTTCGTGGTGCGGGAAGCGCCGCGCCACGGCGTCCTGGAGAAGATGGATCCGGACACCGGTGGACATCTAACGGTAAGTTATAGACTTCCTTCGCTCTTAACCGCTTTTTATGGAAACAGAAAACGTATAAGGGGAACTCCCGTTTCTGTTTTCATGAATAATAAGGCACTTTTAAGACCCTATAAGTTCATGATTAATAATGTCATCTACCTTCTGAGAGTTACGTTAATAATGATCACCGTAGTTTATGGCCATGAAGTTTGGAACGATGGCCGGTAATGATGAAGTCTCGTCGATCTACACGATCGATGAAAGATCTAAAGCGTAATGATGGAATTCCATTGATCGTGTAATGTTAAAAGGTTTAGTGAAAGGGTAATTAAACATTTTCGTTTATTTCAACACCATCTGCAGATGGTCCTTTAGCATATTAACAAAGCTAAGTCATATCCTTCGTGCACAGATGTAGTTTTCACGAGCAGACGACGCGTGCTGGCTCCGCCTAGATCAGACTTTGTGGGGTACTTTACATTTTTACTGTGGCATTTTTCAGGAGAATGTTCTTAGGTTACTTTGATTATTGAATGATGTAAGGCCAGGGAATTGGACTGAACTAAAAGTGTAGTTTCAATTAACGAGTTTAATATGAAAACATACGAGAAGAATTGAAAATTGATGAGTTGTAAGATAAATAAATTATAATGAATTATAAATATTGAATATTGAAATTATAACATATTGAAATATATTAAAAAGCATTCAAATATAATATAAATATAAATTAAATTCTATTGATAATTTAAACAGGCTTTTCTTTAAAACATGAGATGTGAAATGCTTCGATGCAATTATGGCTGTATTCACGATGCAACGGTTGACGACAAAAACTGTCGTAGATGCCATCTTGAAAACGTCCCCGTTTTTCTCGTATGGATCTGTCCGAAGCAACATGTCTTTCCGCAAACCTGTGGTACTCTCCGTAATTTGCAAATGCGGCGACAAAGTTAATCAAAATCCACTTCGTTGTTGATAGCCAAAACCACGAAATGACGTATTGCAATTTCATCTGCGCGTGAGCGAAGACCGTTTTTGTCGTCAATCGATCTTTGCATTGTGAATACAGCTTAGCATTACGAACAGTGTCGATTTTTGCCATCTTTTTAATTGTTATCTAAACGCGAGTAACAATTTATATCGCGTTGAATTTGTATAAATCAACGTTAATGTTATTCCGTTTTCAAATTGTGATATTTATCACTTTTTTTGTTGGCTGTTGCGAAAAATCCAGGTGGCACCATCTAGTCAACGAGTCTTATAAGGAAATATCCCATGCTTGGTTTCATGCTCGAAAGTTCAACAATGAGATGTCATATCTGATGGCCAACTCAAAGAGTAGGCTAGAACGTGAGAACACTTGACTGGTCTCCTCGGACTAGCAGGAATGGTGGCATCTCCATTGTCGTCAATCATTTATAGCCATACCATATTCAGAGCAGTGGGAATAGTTTTTCGAGGCATGGGCAATGTTATTATAACTATAGCAGAGTTTTTTTGAATACTCTTGCATAGTTGCATTGCTTCTCGGACACGCGTGTATCTGTTTGACCGCTCCTTGTGATTCCGCTATTGGAAGAGCTGTGCCGTCTTTGAATTTTCTAATGATATTATTGAAATCCGAAACAGTTTTTGCACATATCTCGACTTATCTCAGGAAGAATGTCAATAACGATGCCAGGTTTCGTTGCTCTTTTCCAATTTGGCTGGTGCAAGCTTTAACCAATCCTTCCTCATACTAAGTATATACGGAATGACTAGTGACAACTTACGAGCCTCCATCATCATACGGCTACCTGTAATGATGAAATTACATCGTTCGTGTAAGGTTGAAAAGTAATGAAAGCGTAATGATGAAATTACATTGTTCGTGTTGAAAAGTAATGAAAGCGTAATGATGAAATTTCTTCGATTGTTTGAAGTTGAAAAGTGATGAAAGCGTAATGATGACCTATTTTTGGAGGTAATATCAATACAGTCCTAAACGGAAGTTCCTCAATGTTTCCTTCAATGTGGAGTTAACTTGAAACTCAGTATGTTTAAAATTGAAACATGTCCAGTAGATCCAAAATCCAAAATGACCAAAATCCCGCCCATTGACTACAAGAACAACTTGTCTTTCAGAACTTGACCAAAGGCTCGAACTTCAGCCAAGACGACATCGAGCGGGGTTCCATCGCCTACCGTCACACTGACCAAGACGGCGAGCGCGATCTGATCCGGCTGGACGTGACGGACGGCGTCAACCCCCTCATCGACCGCCACTTCCACGTGAGCGTGCGGGGCGTGGACAAGGTCCATCCGGACGTGGTCAACCGCGGGGTGGAGCTACCCGAGGGCGGTCGGGTGACGCTGACCACCGACCTGCTGAGCACCAGCGACCTCGACAGCGCCGACGAGGCCTTGACCTTTTCGGTGACTCGAGCTCCGAGCCGGGGTCACCTGGAGCGCACCGACCAGCCGGGCCTTCCGGTGGCCGCCTTCACGCAACTGGAGCTGGCCGGAAGCAAGGTGCAGTACGTGCACACCAGCCGAGACGAGGTCAAGATGGACAGCTTCGAATTCGAAGTCACCGACGGATTCAACTCCGTCTTCCGCACCTTCCGAATTTCGCTCAGCGACGTGGACAACAAGATGCCCGTCCTCTTCCTCTCCAAGCTCGTGGTCAAGGTAGGTCCGCGCACGCTATACTTGCAAGTTGCATTAAAACGAAGGAATTGTCGACTTCCCGAGCATTCGTTCTATGTTACCTTAAACCGAACTTTAGACAATGGGTTTTTTAAATTCTGACGCCATCGTCAGAATTTAAGAAATGACGGCATGATCATAATTTAACGAATGACGTAATCATCAAAGTTGTTATGAATGACGTCATCATAATTTTTTGGCGACGTCATCAAGATTTTAAAAGGAAGACATCAGAATTCTTTGAAGGTTGCTGTCATCAAGACTTTATATATCTTTAAAGAATATGACGGCATCAGGATTTTTTAAATGATATGACGCCATCAAGATTTGTTAAAGGATATTACGTCCTCTGCTTTTTAAAAAAGGATATGACATCATCAGGATTTTAATGAATGCCGTCATTCATTAGAAATAGCCTATTTTTCGGACCTTTAATCGCACTTTTTTTCCAAACATTTTTGGACATAGAATCGGACATTTCGGATTTCCGACTCCAAAACTACCCCCGGAAACAACGGAAGTCACACGTAAAAAAACAGGTATAGGTTATCACGGGGAATTCCCCGATAAAAGTCGCGCCACCTTCCCATTCCTATACTCGGGGGAGGGGGGGGGGATATTTCATCCAAACTTCGATGAAACTTCTGTTTTTATCCGACTTCCGATAATACGAACTACGGTTAAAACTAACAAATGTTTCGTCTTAACGAGGTTCGACCGTATTTCAAATTGTAAATTCACTAAGTTGTCTCATGTAACAGGAAGGTGGTCATCGCGTCATCACTCCCTTCGAGCTGAAGGTGGAGGACCACGACACCCCGGACGAGCGACTCGAGTTCTCCGTGGTCCGAGTGCCTCTCCACGGCGCTCTCCTGCGCAACCGCTCACTTCCGGTCAACGCCTTCAGCATGGCCGAGCTGGAGGAAGGACTCGTGGGTTACCAGCACGACGGCAGCGAAAGCCATCGGGACGCTTTCTCCGTCACGCTGACCGACGGCACTCACGACACCTTCTCGGTCTACCCCCACACTGACCGCGACACCCGACGGCCGCAAACCGTGGAGGTGGAAGTGACCCCGCTGGACAACGCGGTGCCCACGCTGCTGGTCAACCGGGGCGTCACCTCCATCGGACCGCTGGACGACGGCGGTCGAACGTTGGGCGTCCGACTGACCAGCGAGATCCTCAAGGCGCAAGACAGGGACAGTCCGGACACGGACCTTCTCTACGTGGTCAGCGCGCCGGCCAAGCACGGATATCTTCTCAACTTGGACAAGAACAACGCCAGCGTCAACAATTTCACGCAAGGTAGGCGCACGAACGTCACATTCGCACATTTTGATCATCTTTCTAAATAGAACTTTCTGAATTTTTGGAGAAAATAATAATAATAATAATAATGGTCGAGAAAGTTCGCATCGTCGAGAGACTTTGTGAAGAAAGTTTGACATGGCCAAGGGAGATGGATATGGTCATGCATGGAAGATCGATGTATATGGCTGGGGGAGATGGTTATGGCCAGTGGAGATGGGCGTGGCCGGGCAGAGGGATATGGCCGGGGGAGATATGTGGTCAATAACTCAAGGAAGAAGGATATGGACAAGGGAGAATCAGATTGATATCTCCATTAACGATGGATATCTCCATGGATGTGGCCAGGGGAGCTGGATATGTACACGGTAGATGGATGTGGTAAAGGAAGAAGGATATGAACAAGAGAGATGGATATGTCCATGGGAGATGGACGTGGCCAGTGGAGATGGGCGTGGCCAGGCATAGTAATGTGGCCTGAGGAGAGGGATATGGCCGGGGGATATGGATGTGGTCAAGTAAGAAGGATATGGACAAGGGAGAATCAGATGGATGTCCATTAGAGATGGATGTGGGGAGGGGAGATGGATATGTCCACGGGAGATGGATGTGCATGGTCAAGGGAGAATCAGATGGATATGTCCATTGGAGATGGATGTGGCCAGCTGAGATCTAAGTGGTCGGTGGAGATTAATTGATATGGCAAAGGGGAGATAAGGATACAGACATGGTCAAAGTAGTCTTTTCACGTTTTATCTTTATCGATTCAGTTAGATACTCGTGCACTTCAAAAGTAAACCAAAGCTTCCATCTTTTCCCGATGGATGTTTTACCATTTTAGGGGTTATATCCTAAAATGTGTTTCTCGAATACAGTATATGCGTCTAAACTGGGGCCGTTCAATTTGCTAAAATCTTTTCCACCTGCAGGGTTGTTGTCGTTTTGTTTTTATTTCTATTTAGAGCCGCTTCGCTCTCGATAGCACGCCGCGCTTCAAAAACGGCATGCACCTTTGCGGGCAAATTTATCTAGGGGCTGAGTGAAAACGAGCACAAATGGTCGTCGTCAAAACACGAATCAAGCACGCACCTAAGTACGAAGTGACGAGTAACAGCTGGGCGCGCCACCTACCGCAGCATACAATAACACTAGAGCTAAAATAAACGAGCAAAGCGCCCTTAAATAAGCATCTTCGAGGGGTTTCGAATATTGTTAAACATCGTCTGTTCAACGGGAAACCACTACTTCCTAACCGTGGCAATTAGTAAAAAACAATTTAAATATATATTGAAATTTTAAACCTATAAAAGGGAGAGGGAATTCAAGGTTCCCCAAGACCTGGAAATCCTGGAAAAGTCAAGAAAGAGTGACTCTTTTTGAAAAAGTCACGGAAATTCAACGTATTCATGTTGTCACGATCCAAAATTTACGCTTAAAATTGCAAACGTTTACAAAAAATGTCTTTACTAATTTTCAAAATTTTCAACATTTCAGAGGGCAAATTCATAAATTTTCAACAGTTGCCGAGGACAAGCTCGCAAAATTTTCAACAATTTCAGAAGATAAATTTGCAAAATTTGCACGTCCAAAGTATAAGCATTTTTTGTGCTCGCGCTCAAAACTTCTCGATTTATTTTTGCGGATGAAACCCCTTCATGCATGCACGACGAGACGAGACGAATCGGTTAAGGACCGGACTCGGGAGAGTGAGATTTACGACATTTCATGAATTTATCAGTTCCGAGAAGCTCTTTTTCCGTAATTCACTCCGGACGTGTATTAAACGGAGCGTGCATGCAGATCGAAAAGAGCCGCTCGTAAATTCATTTGAACATTTTTTAAAAAGAGCATCCATATGCCGTCGTATCTTCAGACCGTAAACTCGGTAGTCCGATGTCACGTGTTCTCGAAAAATCTTTTCGTAAATATAAACAGCGAACTCATTCACGTTTTCGCCGCCAAATCAAAGGAAATTCCACTGGCACCATTTCAATAAATTTCGTGAGGAGGAGGGGACGAAAGAGACAATTTTGACGTTTTTCAAATTGATCTTGTCACCTCTCTTTCTCTTTTCATTTCGGACGACTCGAAATACGACTTGCCCCAGAAATTTCGTCACATTATAGCTGAAAATAAGTTGCTTTTCTTCGTGTGTCAAATAGTGTCATCCATCGCGATGGGCAAAGACTTTCCTTTTACGGTTGCGAAAAAAATAATTATTAATACGATGAAATCTCATTAAGAGGATAAACTCGCTTATACCGAAATTTCTCAGGGTTCCCCCAGAAATTTCATATTAAACTTCCCTGACTTTTCCAGGATTTTAAGCAAATTTTACCCTGAACATGCAACGACGTCGTGCGCTGATGTTATCCACGATTTGGCAAATCGTGTATTTTGCGAAATTAGCGTAAAAAGGTTTCGAAAATTTTACGCATTTGTAATTGCATGGATAATGTTGAAAGTTTCGCAAACTTCAACTCTGAAAAAGGCCGTAAATTTTGACAATTTCTGCCCAGAAAAGGTTGAGAATTTTGCCAATTTGTCCTCAAATCCGTCGAAAATTTCGCAAATTTGTACTCTGAAAACGTGCGTGGAATATTTCGCTCGTTTATAACACTTAGCTTCACTGCTTCAATTTCACGTGTCGAACTGAGTTACTGAGGGCGCGGTCACGG
>JAQGAO010006286.1:0-12480 GCA_034697705.1 Ommatoiulus sabulosus | reverse complement strand
GTCTAAGAAGTATTAATCCCGTCTACAAGCAAAAAACACTTTAAGTGTCTGATTTTCAGACACTTCTTTTTACAGTGCAGGCAAGAGGCGCAACAACACTTTACAGACTTATGCCTCACCTTGTAGTTTGTTTTCCAGTGGCAAGCGACTGGAAAACAAGTTCAACTTGAACGCAACCTATGAAAGTATTATGCTAAAATTGGCTTATAAATAGGTAATATAGAAGGTAAACACCATAGGTAGTTTATTCATCGCAATTACGTTTTTATTTCAAGCATAAAATTAGAAAAGAATCGTAACACTTGTTTGTGTGACGACATTTTCACATTTGTGTTGTAAATGTATAAAGAAAGATAATTTACAAAGGCATATCATTTTGAACGAATGAGAAGGGACTGGATATTGAATATTAAGAAGTATTTAGCCTCAAAATATTTTGTCAACCTTCAGAATACTCGAAATGTAACCAGAAAAAGCAACAAAAAAATGTTTAATTGACATTGAAAAAAATGTTAGTTATTAGTTGTCCAATATTAGTTTAACTACGAATAAACTAATAGTTGTCAGTTGTCCTCGCTACTATTTTTTTCTCAACTAAATAGTTTTAGTTGCTCTTCCAACTACAATTAAAAAAGTTATAAAAATTAGTTGTGTACAACAACAAGTTCAACAACTATACAGATTTAGTTGTTATTTACCCGCAACTAATAAATGATTAGTTATTTAGTTGTAACTTTAGTTAAATAATAATTTTTTCAACTACTGCCAACTCTGATTACATACAGTATATTTATTGCCTTCTTACACATTTTTTTAAAAGAAATTTTAAAGAAAAAATTATCACGTTTTCCTTGTTTTAAATTCTTTTTGCTTCTTATTAACATCTTTTCAGTGATTTTTTCCATCTGAATAACATGGTTGGCTGAATTATTTGAGAACCACTGGGGTTATAAACAGGATTAAGGTGACTCGTCTGTTATCTGGTCACTTTATAAGGTATATTTGCAATAAAAAATTGCAAAAAAGACAACACACACTAGTCACTGGCCACAATAAACAGGTGGTCACTATACAGAGAATTTGTATGAAGGAAGTGTACACTAGAAAAAACAAAACACTAAAAAGTGGTCAACATAAACAGGAGGTCACTTTTTAGGTTTTACAGTATTTATTTGGCCATTCATTTACATATAAAATTAGGATGATAGATTTCACTAGAAATAACCTACAAGATAGTACATTGTGGTAGCGCCGGTTTTTTTATTGACTCCAAGTGGAGCCCCGCGTTTGAAAGGAATTTCCTATTGTATCGTAGCTAATATCAAACACTAGGGCAACCTGCAGTTTTATTGTTACCGAGGGCTCAATTTGAAGCCCTCCGCACAGTTTGACAATGTTGAACTTTTGACAGTGGCCACATCCACCACTCATTGACACATCCTTTTGATGAATATTTCGACCAATTGTATATCGAATACGATATCAGACGATGTGGCTTCATTTGTTTTTCCGATCAGATGGCGCTGCAAACTCAATTGACACCGAAAAAGCATTAAATCATTTAACTTTTATTGCATAGATTCTGATTTCATCGCCCCGATAACACACCCTATACAGTATCAACTTATTATGGACCCTCGCATAAATTTTAATCCTTAATTTTTCTTTTTCAAAATTTAATAAGCGTACTCAGAAAGGCGTTAAATTGTGCTCGATTTGGGTACGATTCAGCGATGAAGACAAATATGTCTTCATCTGAGGTTCATTCCGATGACCGCTGTAGAGGTCAATGTTTGCTCCGTCGTTTGATTTTTCTGTTCAAGAATCGGAATGAACCTTGGCAACTCGTTATACCAATAAATATTTAGGAATTGGTCACGTGGCTTGGCTCTTCAAAATAAATGTCGCATAATTTTCATAATCGCTGAATTGTACGCAAATATAGCACAATTTTAACGCCTCTCCGAGTACCCTCATTATGTATTGTATGAAACCAAAAGTTCGCATTTAACAACATTTGAAAAACAACTTTGATAAAGGTAAACTAAGTATTATTTGTACGTAATGTGCGAATTTAAAAATGTCAAAAAATGAGTCCTCATTACAATGCCATGATTCGCAGACGAATTTTAAATTCTTACGCATTTTCTCAACCTAAATTTTGCAGCATTTTGTGTACACATGCACTTAGCGACACAGTAACAGAAACAAATTAGGAAGTTAAAACGAGATAACGCAGTTTTGCAACATCCATGGATGTAGCAAGAAAATGGTACTTTGGTAAAATAGCTTTACACGAATTTACCTATCTCCAATTGCTCCAACTCCCTATCATTATGGCAATCACTACAAGCATTGCTGTTATGCCGTATTGCCTTCCAATTCCGTTTTCGGGAGATTTAATATCTGGGACATTTTTTAGACATCCAAAACTCCGTACCTGCCCCATTAACCCATTACTGCAACTGTGCCACCATATAAAACAAATATTAATCCCTAGTAATTTTTCAACGTAGAAATACAAATATGTACGTCTAGGGCTGTAATCAAAATTAAAATGAAAGACGTCATCATTTACAATAATGACGTCAGAATTTGAAAGAATGTTGTCATCTTTCACTGTGATGACGTCATTCGTTAAAAGTCTTATTTCGGGATATTACTTGGGACATTTTTATTGGGACATCCAAAACTTCGTAACTACCCCATCAAAATAGCCTAAATTATGCATTAACTGTGCTTTCCTGCAATTTCTTAATCAACGCAGAAATACGTCTAGGACTACAATAAGACTGCAATCTTTACAATAATGACGTCAGAATCTGGAAGAATGCTGTCATTTTTCACTGTGATGACGACATTCGTTAAGAAAATGTCCTATTTCGGGATATTACCTGGGGCATTTTTGATACATCCAAAACTTCGTACCTCCCCCATCAACCAAATCATGCATTATCTGCATGTACTGTCCTGTAATTTTTTCAACGAGGAAATACGTCTAGAACTACAATCAGAATTATAATAAACGACGTCATTATTTATTATAATGAAGTCAGGATTTCAACGTAAGGTGTTATCGTTTTATCGTTTACTATACGATGACGTCATTCATTAAGAACACATATTTCGGGATATTGCACATTTTGATTTTGGGACATACAAAACTCCGTATATATACCATACCCCTTTAACCAAACTAGAGCTATAGAGGCATTGCAGAATATCAGAACAATGTTCCAGTGTCTATTTTAAATTATACTACAACAACTGGACACGACCATAGACGTAATAGGTAAGTAACGACGTTTCGGTGCCCATGTACCTTTCTTCAAGTTTAATCTGCGTTTAAAAAAAAATGAGTAAAATACAATCAAGAAAACTACTAACAAGAATTGTCCGTGAAAAATTAGTAAAGCACAGCAGACACATGCGAAGATTTTTGGAGACGAACAAGAGTAAATCCTTTTTTTACTCATTTTTACTCATTTTTTTTAAACGCAGATTAAACTTGAAGAAAGGTGCATGCATGGGCACCGAAACGTCCTTATTTACCTTTTACGTATATGGTCGTGTCCAGTTCTTGTAGTATAATTTATCATCTCCGACCACTTGATGTTAAGATGTTCATTAGTGTCTATTTTAACATTTTTTTTTATTGAAATCATGTTATTTTTTAGACTACTTTTTAGTTTCAATACGAACCATACGATTAAAAAGAACGAATTTTGCCGACCCTTGGAGTTCGTCATTGCATATGCTAAAAGAAAAAGCGTTGCAGGTTTCCAGAGTTGCATGGCATACATGTAAGTGCCATCACGTACAACGATGCATCGGAAACCACAGCAGGAGCTTAAACACTCGACTCCAGTTCGCACTTAACGAGTTAATTCATTTCCTTTCGCGCACTCCCACTGTTTCTATGGAGTGATGAATACCAAATATTGTCATCCGTTTTCCATCTCGAGGCTCCATGTGTTGCGCTCGGGCTCATAATTTCAAAGGCTGGCAAATGACAAGCTGGTTTTATAAGGCAATCGTATAAATGCTAACAGAATATCAAATATCCAATTTCGGATCTGATTCCCCCGCTTTGAGGCTGCGATTTTCCACCGGCTTCCATTCATCATATGGATTCGCATTTGTGGGGAGGGGGGGAAGACGGAGCGCCACGGTGTAAATTGTATTTTTTACGGCGGTTACATTTTGTCAAATATAGATTTTTTTTTTCGTCATGTCTTTTTCGTTGAACGTCTAGGCGTTCTCTGCAATGCCGCGACGACCAAATTGCCGCAAATCATACATAAATGCATTTTCTGCGCAAGAAAAACTGGTGTTTTTTTTCTATTAAAAAGCAGTGTTTGCAGTCCGTCCGCTTCCAAAATGCAAATCCGAGAATTCGGATTAGAGTTTTCCGGTATACAAGCGCCTTCGAGGTACCGTCTAAAAACGAGAAAATCTTTGGCAAGGTCAAGATGGCCATCTGCTGCGAAACAGCGCTAATATAGGAAAGAAACATCTCGGTTAATCGTCCAGACGTATCTCAGGTACTTTCCGATTGACTTTTGGCAATATTGGAAAAATCTGCCCATCCCTCCCATAAACAGTCCCTTGCAGGTGCGCATGCGCAGAAAGCATTGTTCGGTTCGCACATCATGGCGGCACGCGAAGTTATAAGAGTGAGAAACTCAATCTAACATGAAGTTGAATGATTATCATCGTAAAATCTAAAAGATAATCCGATCAACGCATATAGGGGGATTGATGGGGTTGATGGATTACACCCCCCTACCACATGGTATTTATTTACTGATAGTAGGGTACTGAGTTGAATTGAATTGAATCCAAGTGCCTTCTTTCAAACTATGTTAAATATTTAAAACTATAGCTATTATTAATAATGCAGGTGTTCGGACCTTTAATTGATGCACATAGCCTATTTTTCAAAACAGTTTTTATTAATCCATTACATACATGTATGTATTAATATTATTATTATACATATTATATATTTATTATTAATATAATTATTAACATTACAAAATGTTAATAACTTCCAATTTTGCAATTTTTCCGAAGGCGTGTCTATTTTCTGTGGTAATTACAGCTAAGATAACATTTTGCATAAATTAAATAACTGTATCAATACCGTTTCTAAAGTAAAAGAATGAAGCGATTGGAAATTGTTACCAACTTATAATTCCACATATGTAAATTGTATAATATGAAATGAAAACTGTTTTTTACCTGTAATGTTGAATGAATTATAGCCTACTACAGATGCTGTTTTTAAATTTAAAGGAAATTATTAATTTCAAATAAACGTATGGAAAATTTCAAAATGTGACAATCCCATTCGCTAGTTATTTCCTTTTCACTATCGAATAAAGTTAGGTATCTAATGTTTCATTATATGATTTTAAATGACTTAATTAGTATAGTAATTAGCACGGACCATTGATGCTAAAAATGACGCAAGGTCTCAAACATTCTGGAATTCAGCGGATTACTTATAGGGATACTCTGACAAAAGCTTTGCGAAATGTACTTAAGCAATCTTGCGGTCACTTGTGAAAAATAGACACGCTAATCAGTTTAATTAAATCGTGGGGATTACAATGAACACCGACATTTTGAAAGTTAAATTTTTTAATAGAAAAATTATTACAAATAAATAATTTAATATTAAATATACGGGTTAATTGTTATGCGCAGGAGGTACAGTATCAATCTATAATTCTTTGTCTTCCACTGCCCCCCTTCGAGATTCCCATTGCCTATTTGGGAATCACTGCTGAAACCCTTGGATAGGGACTGCATATAAGGGGCCATCCATAAAGGACGTTCGGAAAAGGAGGGCAAGGGGGGGGGATTCAATAAAATTGAGGCAAATTGATTGCCTTAGTTTTATTTTCTTGATAATCAATTTAAAGGCAAATTTGCTGATTTCTTCAGCCTGCATCAGCTATATACATTATATATACTGCCCCTGTATAATATGGAGGAAGAGTTTATTTTGGCCTTTAAAACTGGGTGCTTTGATATTTTGTTAGGGGAAACTCCTTGTTTTATTGAAAGCTGTGAATTTGTACATGTAGTTATTGTCTCAGTAATATTTTGGATAAATGTGCATTCTGGATATGTATTTTGCATCAAAAGTAGCAGTCACTAAACATATGCACGTGCACAAATCCCTGAAAGCATCAATAACTTAACTTGCATATGCTTTTCATCCCAAGGAAACCATTAAGGTCACAAGTGCAAGTATTAAGGCAACCAAACCACAGAAGCTCATATCCCTGTGTTTTTTTTCTTATTAATAATTAATGTGGGTGTTGGTGTGAGTCCAAGAAGTGTCTTAGAAACCACCTGGAAGGTAGGCATCACGCATAGCATAATACACATATCAACCGTTCCAGCAGTGGACAATAAAACCGGGCTTGTCAGGGTGAAGTTGTCAGGGAATTGAAAGTGAGAATCCGTTGCAACCCTGTTAAACTTTAGTGAGACTGCAGGTTAGGTTTGTTTTAACCAAAAAGATACAAATTCATGCTGGGATTCTCATTGCTAAAAATATGTATGTATATTATCCTCTCAGTGGTAAATGTTTAATTTGTACTTATTAATTGCTATATTCAAAGGTTTTATGATGGAGACCAGGAAACATTGTTTAGTGAAGCTCATGTCGTTAGTCCATATAGGAAAAAGTTTACTTCTGTGAAGGTAAGTTGTTTTGTTGCTATTTTAACTCCCGCCAAATGTTTGGTAGTTCGCGATTCATTGTAAATAACACAAATGTATTTATCGTACTTTATCAGAAGGGTCATAAATCTATAATGGGAGTTGAAGAGTGTGAGATATGCCTGATGAACATGCCACTCAGTGTATGTATAAATAAAATGGTTTCATGTTTTTTTTTCATATTTTAGCTATCCATATTGTTTAATATTAAATCTGAATAAATTTAATAAACTTAGTTCCGAAACATTAGAACAGAAGGCCGTTCTGGATATTTCATTTGAGAGTTTTAGCCAGCCAACCATTCACTTAGCCTACCGATTCATGAATCGCTCCAAGTACATGTAGCATCATTTGAGCATGCACCACCATTAATCTATGTTCGCACAGACACCTAATTTTGGTAACCCAAATACATGTAGCTGGTTAAACCTAAGTTTGAGGCCTGAACCTCATTGGTTACTGCTACCGTTAGTTATACCTTACGTAAAGGGAGGACAGTTAACAGTTTTAGCCACCATGGTCGAATCGTGAACGTGACGATTGCTAGAAACTCCGCCTCTAAAGTCGACTACATAACATGGAATAACGTTATTTCATAGTAGATTTCATGACAATTATTTAATCAAATGGAGTTTTACATTGATTTGACACTGAATGGAAATGAAATGCTTCGAGACATGTGGTTAACTCAGGGCTCATTTGAAAATTTTCCAGTGAAAAATTTACAACAGGTTCTGAGGACAAATTTGCAAAATTTACACGTTTTCAAGCATAATTTTCAACCTTTTCCGAGTAGAAATTTTCAATATTTTCCAGCATTTATATAGTAGGCCTACAAATTTGCAAAACGTTCGCTTTCCGAATCTGAATGTTTAAAATGTTTAAAACTACTTAGCGCAGGGCCCATTTGCACACTTTCAAATTTTTCCCAGTATAAATTTAAATTTTAAAACATTTTAGAGGACAAATTTACAGTGAGTTTACCATAACAAATTTGCGAAATTCAACAAATTTACCAAGGACACATTTGCAAAATTTTTAACTTTTTCGAGGATAAACTTGCAGCATTACTTAAGTTTTCCAAGTACTAATTTTAAACAGTTTAAAGCTTTTCGTGATACAAATTGACAATTTTTCCAACTGTAATCAAGTAAAAATTTGTATCGTTTTCCAAAGTTTCCGAGGATATAAAAAAAATTCCCGTTGTTTATTTATTAATTATGTGGCAAATGTAAGCATGGATTCACGTCGATTGCAGTTTCAATTTTAGTTAAATTCATGTTCAACTTTCCTGACTTTTCCATGTTTTTAATAAAAAAATTCTGATCAATGATAATGTCAAAATTTTACTCAAAAATGTTAAACGTTTTATAAATTTGTAGCCTACTCGGAAAAGGTGGAAAAATTTGAAATTAATGTATACATAATGTAATTGGAATCTGTTGAAATCTGTAAAAATATCTACTGGAAAAATGTTGAAAATTTTGACTTGGAAATCTTGAAAATATGTGTTACTAAAAGTTTTAAAATTGGGAAAACTTGGGCATTAGCATTGGCTGGCTAAAACTCTCTATTGTCTGTTTCCAAGACGCGTCTTAATGCTTTTCCATTGCCGGTGTCGTGAAATATGTTTGCAAATTTTACTGCGCATGCGCAGCCCTAAGCTTACCAAGTGGCTACGGTAAATGTTCAAGCATTATGAACATACATCAGATACATGATGTATATATATATATATTTGAATTGAATATTATGCAGTCATGCGTTATTAATGCAGTCATAACAGTCGTTTATTAATGTATTATGAGCATTTACACATGTCAATTTTCGATTACGATACATGTAGCTTGAAATTCACTGTCCCAAAAAGTTTGCATCCCTTTCGCTCGTATAACCATGGTTTGTGTATGATTTTCAGAAACATTTGATGTTTTATAGAGTCAACCATTAATATTCAAGATAATTTGAATGAGGAATACCTAGAAATAGGACTATTTATATTAAATAACGTTACATGTACAGGTTACTTTAGCCTACATTTTATACTTCACGTAGCCTACATGTATCTTGTAACGTAATGCTGAAATAAAAGTTTACATGTACATATAGCTTCTATTACGAAGTTGGCTTTATGATTTTCATAAACAATTCTGGTTTTATAGATTGATGAACGAATATTCAAGATACTGTATGTATAAGGAATACTGCTAAGATATACAGTGAATTTAATTAAATAAATTATAAGTTCTATGATGACTCACTTTTTCAAACAAAAGACTATAGCTGGAAAAATAAGTTTGCATAAGCTGCGTTCACGTTGGACTTGTTTTCCAGTCGCTTGCCACTGGAAAACCAACCACAAGGTTAAATACCATTAAAAGATAGTCGATTTTATTAAATGAGTTATGTGTGATATGAGGATTTTCATTTTTATACTCAAGCACTTGCTGAAACAAAAGTTGGCAGCATACAATAGAGGGTTATAACGAAGTTTCATAAATATTTTGTTTAAGAGAGGCAAGTATATGAATATTCAAGGGGATGCATATCAGGATTACCAAAAATTTGCTTTTATTAGTTTACATTCGTATTTTTAAGCTAGAACAGCTTTAGCTCGTATACAAAGTTGCCTTTATGGATTTATCGAAAATGATTTTATTTTTGATACTGCCAAATCTAAGTATTGATTAGAATCCACGTGTGGATAACGTGGAAGAATATACACGTACAATTTAGTTTGATGAATTTATTAACTTGATAAGACATTATTGGACATTACACTTTTTCACGTTATCCACACATAAGATTCGATTCAATATTTCGATTTTGCAATATTAAAAATGAAATTACGTTCGATAAATCACTAAAGGCAACTTTGTATACGAGCCACAACTAGCTTACATATACGATTGTACACTAATAAATGCATATTTTTGGTATTCCTAATACACGTTACCTTGAATATGCATACTTGCTTCTATAAAACATAAAATATTTATTAAACTTCGTTATAACCCTGTACTGTATGTATGCATGCAAACGTTTTTTTCAGCAAGTGCTCGAGTATGAAAATGTGAATCCTCATATCTCGCATAACTTATTTAATTAAATCGACTATATACAAGTGTATATATTTCAGTGGTGTTACCTTGAATATACCAATTTAACTTTATTAAACACAAAATATAGTTGTGAAACTTTGTTATAGACGAGTTATATATGCATGCAAACTTATTTTTCAGCTATAGTCTTTGGTTTGAAAAAGTGAATCCTCATATAACTTACCGGTATAGGTTATTTAAATAAATTGACTGTTTATCTTAGCAGTATTCCTTATACATATCTTGAATATTCGTAGGTGATTCCATAAAACACGAATTGTTTATGAAAATAATAAACCCCGCAACTTCGTAATAAAAGCTATATGTAACCTACATGTACATGCAAACTTTTATTTCAGCATTAAGTTTTCAGATATGCTGAGTATAAATTTTCACGTACCCTGTACATGTCACGTTATTTAATATAAATAGCTGTATTTCTAGATATTCCTCATAAACATTATCTTGAATATTAATGGTTGCCTCTATAAAACAGGAAATGTTTCTGAAAATCACAAACAAAACATCATTATACGAGCGAAATGGCTCACACGTTTTGGGACGGTGAATTTCAAGCTGCGTGTTTCGTAGCCTACTCGAGGTTATAACTGTATAAATAACACATGACCGCATAATATTCAATGTATTAAATAGATAGATTCCTTATAGATATATTCATCTTCCTTGACCATTTACCGAAATAGTCACGTGCCCTAAGGTCAAGGTATGCCTAAGCTATTTGTCGAGCTTACAGTTGCTCATGCGCAGTAGTGATTGCAAACTTATATAATTAAAAATTTGCAACTCATATATTATAGCAATTATTCACTTGTGTTAATTTTCCAAAAAAAATTCTTATCAAAATGGCAAAGTGGAGGATATTGGTGTCATATTTGCTTTACAAATATAATGTTTAGTTTGATTATCTACTTTTTAAATATGGGAAATGTAGACTGTTAACGTATGATTGGTAGTCAACGCGATAATATTAATGTGAAATTAGCTGTAACATCATTTATTATTACAAAAATTATTTGTTTTCAGATGATGACTGGTTTGGAGTGTGACCATAAATTCTGTATGCAGTGCTGGATGGAGTATTTGACCACTAAAATAATGCAGGAAGGCATGGGTCAGGTAGGACAATTTCTATGCTAAAATATCAGATATTCAAAAACTTGTTCTATGGTTTGTTAAATTAGGTTATATTTATTGTAAAAAATCTTAGATTTGTTTTTTGATTTATCAATGGTATAATGGTTTAATCTGTTTTCATATACATTTTTTTTTAATTCAGACAATATCATGTGCGGCACATGGTTGTGACATTTTAGTTGATGATGCAACAGTAATGTATGGATAGCTTCGAATATTCTTGTTGCTTCATATTGCGTTTTTTTTTTCTTATTTTCCTTATGTCCCTTGTGTTTCAGGCGATTGATAACAGATCCAAAAGTAAAGCTTAAATATCAACATTTAATAACAAATAGTTTTGTAGAGGTAAGTAATTTAAGAATTTAAATTTACTTTCTGACATTCAACATACTGGTACCTGTATGTTAAATCCAAATATACTGTACATTTCTTAATAACGAGCGAAATTGAGATATTACATTCATTTCAATGTAAATCAACTCAGTAACCTTCAGTCAGCTGAAGGTTTGCTAGTTTGGTTTTTCACTACCAAACTAAAGTTTATTTAGCTCGAGATTTCATCTATAAAGCCTTCATCAGGAGCTACATTGAAAATAGAACTAACTACACTCAATTTACATTATAATTGATACCAAAAGTTATTTATACACAAGAGTTGATCAATAAGTTCCTAATAAATGTGAAGAGAAATATACATAAAAACGATGAGAATTTTTGCACGTACACAAAACTACAGACCTCATAAATTGCCAGAGAATTTTTAACAAACAACGAGATAAATAAATTTCCGTAAAAACATCCGATGAAAAAGATATACAGGCACGAAAAAGTTTTAAAACCAGCATTTTAAACAAAGATAATTGACAGTATTCCTCAAGGTGGAGTACGACACAATGGGAGAAAGAATGTTGGCACTCTATCTAGAAGAAGCTTGTTTATTTTAAAACATGCTGCAAATTAAAATTTTCATTTTAATACCTTTCCGAATTTTCAATCTTTCATTACTTCCTATGGCGCATTGAGTAACGTGGGATTGTTAAATGTTCATTGCTTGAAAATTGGTTAATACATGTATGTTGTTCAGTTGATAGATTTTCTAGGATAGTAGTTGACCAATAAATTTGCCGCCGTGCATTGAGAGATGGGTAATTTACTAATTTTGCTTCTGGTGGTTCAGTCGGATTATTGTTATTGGTGAATGGGTTGTGTGTTTGTGTTACTATTGACACATCAGTACTTGAGTTCTAACAGCTCTTCTATGTGGAACAGAAGTAGGCGTAAGTCTGTTAAATTAGATATATTTTGTTTGGTTGTTTGGCCCCATAATTTATAAAAACACACAATATACAGGCCAATGAAAAGTAAGTCAACTTTATAAAAATCATAAAATGGTTGTTTATTAATGTAATTCAGGGTGGCAAATTTGTCCTAAAAGTCCTAAAAGTCCTAAAAAAGTGCTAAAAAAAATAAAAAGTCCTAAATATCC
>JAQGAO010006285.1:0-12480 GCA_034697705.1 Ommatoiulus sabulosus | reverse complement strand
TCTCAAAAATTGTTGAAGAAACCTTTGTTTTGCATTTTAGTTTTCTGATCAAATTTTCCATGCATATTGAAAAACAAAAAGTAAATAATTTTTTTTTTGATAATTTTTAATTTTTAAATAATACGTTTTTTTTAATAATAATAATTTAAAATATTTAAATTTGTTTCAAATTATCTTAAACTGGAGACTTTAGCGAAATATTTTGAAAGTCGTTTTTAACGTTTGATTTGAGATTCGATTTATTTATTTTTTTATTAAAATATTAATAAAAATAGTTTTTTTTACTTGATTTGGGCATGGGATTTCTCAAAAACGTTTTTTTTTTTGCATTTTAGTTTTCTGATTACATTTTCCATGCATCGAAAAAAAAATTGAACGTTTTTTTTTTGCTTACATTTTTTTGAATTATCATAAACTGGTCGAGGCTTTAGCGAAATATCTTAGTAGAATATGTCGTTTTTGAAGTTCGATTTGAGATTCCAATTAATTTTTTGTATTAAAATATTAATACAAATAGATTTTTGAACAGGTTTGGGCATGGGATTTCTCAAAAACTGTTGAAGAAACATTTTTTTTGCATTTTAGTTTTCTGATTAAATTTTCCAGGCATCGAAAAAAAATTATAACTTTTTTTTTGTTTGTTTACATTTGTTTAAAATTGCGTGAAACTTGTTTAAAATTATCTTAAACTGGATGCTTTAGCGAAATATTTAGAGTGTCGTTATTGAACTTCGATTTGAAATTCGAATCAATTTTCTTATTAAAATATTAAACTATGGATTTGTAAATTTAACAAAAATTTGATTTTAACATTGGGTTTCTTGAGAATTGTTGAATAAACTGAAGATATTAAGAAAACTGCAATTTAGCATAGTTTTATGACTATAGTTAAAAAACAAAATTTTCATGCATCGAAATAACAAATTTTCCATGCATGGAAAAAACAAATTTTAGCGTTTTTTTGTTTAAATTTTTTTTTAATTCTGTAAAATTGCGTGAAATTGTTGATTCAAATTATCTTAAACTGGAGACGAGCGAAATATTTTGAATGTTGTTTTGACGTTCGATTTGAGATTCGAATTAATTTTTTTTATTAAAATATTAATAATAATAGTTTTTTTTTAGTTGTTTTTGTTCGTGGGTGGGATTTCTCAAAAATTGTTGAACAAACATTTTGTTTTTTGCATTTTAGTTTTCTGATTAAATTTTCTATGCATCGAAAAAAAATTGTAACGGTTTTTTTTTTGTTTAAATTTGTTTAAAATTATCTTAAACTAGAGGCTTTAGCGAAATATTTAGAATGTCGTTTTTGAACTTCGATTTGAGATATGAATTATTTTTTGTTTATTAAAATATTAAACTATAGATTTGTAAATTTAACAAAAAGTTAATTTTAGCATTGGAGAAACTGAAGATATTAAGAAATCTGCGATTTAGCATAGTTTTCGGACTATAGTGATAAACAAATTTTCCATGCATCAAAAAAACAAATTATAACTTGTTTTGTTTACAATTTATTTAATATTGTTTAAAATTGCATAAGATTTTTGTTTAAAATAATCTTAACTGTAGTGAAAGATTTTGAATGTAGTTTTTGAGGATCTATTTGAGATTCTGATTACTTTTTATTTTATTAAAATTTCAAAATAGATAATTATAAAATTTAACAAAACTTTAATTTGGCTTAAAAAAATTGGTTTGAGCATTGGGTTTCTCAAAAATTGCTGAAGAAACTAGAGATATTAAGAAAACTCCATTTTTACTAATTAAAATTTTCCATGCATTGAAAAACCTTTCAAAGCCTTATTTTTCTATTTTAAAGTAAATAAACACGAAAATAATCTTAAACTGGACACGAACGATTTTGAATGTAGTTTGATGTTCGATTTGAGTTTCGAATTATTGACATTTTTTTAATTGAACAGAATTTGGTTTGAAAAAATTGCTTTGAGCATTGGAGTTCACAAAAATTGCTGAAGATACTGAATATATTTAAGAAAATTCCATTTTTACTGCAGTTTTCTAACTATAGTTTAAAGTCTAATTTTCCATTCATCCATAAAAATGTTTTAAAACTTTTTTGTATTTTTATTTAAAGCAAGTAAACATGAAATTAAACCAATACTGGACACGAAAGATTACGAATGTTGTTTTGACGTTCGATTTGCGATTCGGTATTTCGTTATTAAAGTTTAACAAAAATATTGTTAATGGAAAAAATCAATGAGGATGTAATTGCCATATGCAAGCTGTTTTTTTTTTGCAACGTGCACATGTGCAGCTTTTTTTTCTTCAAAATAAATGAATACAAATAAAATTGCGATTTAAACTTTATTGCATGATTAGGCCATACGATATCGTGTATCAAACATATGAAGTAACATAAGTGAACATTTTTTTCATGAGAAAAGATCAGAGTTATTCAAATGAATTTTAGTGGAAATTTAATATCGACAGATGGTAAATGAATTAAAAATGTCATGTATGGCGGTACAAATTTGCAAAATTGTTCACATTTTCCGAGTACAAATTTGCAACATTGTCCACGTTTTCCGAGGACACAATTGCAAAATGGTCCACCTTTTCCGAGGACAAATTAGAAAATTGTCCACATTTTCCGAGGACAAAATTGCAAAATTTCCCACGTTTTCCGAGTACAAAGTTGTAAAAATTTCCACGTTTTCCAAGGACAAATTTGCAAGTTTTTCGACGTTACGAGTACAAATTTGCAAAATTGTCCACGTTTTCCGAGGACACAATTGGAAAATTTTCCACCCAAATTTCCGAGGACAAATTTGAAAATTCTTCACTTTTCTTATTCTATTCTATTCTAATCAATACCCTACAGGCTACAGTCCGCACAAATAGTGCCATGTGGTAGGGGGAATTTTTACGAGAACAAATTTGCAAAATTGTCGACGTTTTCTGAGGAAAAAATTGCAAAATGGTCCACCTTTTCCGAGGACAAAATAGCAACATTTTCCACGTTTTTCCAAGAACAAAATTGCAACATTTTCTACGTTTTGGAAAGGACAAAATTGCAAAATTTTCCACGTTTTTCCGAGGACAAATTTGCCAAAGTTCTACACGTTTTCCGAGTTCAAAATCTCCCAAGTTTTCCGAGGGAAAAATTTGTAAATTTCTCCACGTTTTCCGAGTACAAATTTGCAAAACTTTCTACATTATCCGAATACAAAATTGTCAAATTTTCAAAATTTATTCATGCAAATTTTTTTTTATTTTCAAAATTCTTATTAGTAAATTTTGCAAAAATATTTTACTGTGTCGATTTTGCAAAATATGTCAATTTTTGACATTACCATTAGTCAGAGAATTTTTTTTGTTAAACCTGGAAAAGTCAGGGAAATTGAAATAGAAATTCCGAGTTTATTTATGACTTTCCCCGTCTCTTCTTTGTTTTTTGAGATACATGATATTTTCAATTCATTTGTCATCATTTATTTGGGTTCTTTTTCTAAATTTCCACAATTGATTGCGCAATAACTACCACGGTATAAAGTAGTGACAATAACCTTTGTAGCACCCTGTATACTTTTTTTAAGCAGACGATTTTTGAGGTTTGCCCAGATGTTTGGTTACGCAATGATCGATGGTTTTGTAGTTGGCACCAAGCAGTCCTTTTGCATTGGGAATTTCACGGAATGTAATTTGTGTTAAATATCCATAAATTAAGTAGAGATATCCGGCAGACATGTATTGTACCAGGAATCAGGTTGATCTGGCAACCACTTGCTCTTATGGTTAGGCCTAACCGGTTGTTATAACTGCCCCTGTGGAATGCTAGAAAGAGAATTTCGTGACAAGAATTTGTTGTGATAGCGGTGTAATGATGTCTTCTCGGTACGTTTCAACTGTTGATGTTATTGGTTTTTATGTGTTTCTATGTTTTTTCTCTGTAACGCTTTAAAAAGGCCTCGAGGCAGGTAAATTTACACGCTTACAGCACTAGATTGTGTAGGATTGCTTGATTTCATAGGTAATTGGCTTTGGTTACGTCAGGTTACGTCAGTATAAATCAATTATCCCCTAGTTGACACATATATGTTGAGCCATGCATGCTGGTATATCATACATCGAACTAGCTGTGTAAATAATGTTGAGATATACTGTGGAATATTTAAATAAGCCGAAAAAAAGGTGACATGAATGCATGCATGGTAGCATTCTCGTCTTGTGGTTTTTTCATGGTTTCCCACAGTGCTATTCCACCCAGGAGAATGCTGAGATAGTTCATCCTTAATTATTTGAAGTTTTTTTCCTGGGGAATTATAATGTAATGATGATGTTGGGGTCCATCATGATGATGGTTTTTAGTCCGACTGAATTTGGATGACTTAAATTCCCTGCCACTTTCCCTGTCAAATTTACTGATTGTATGGTAATGAATAGAATCGAATAATTGAAATGGATGAACCAGTTTCCAGGCCTGCATGCCCAACTTCTGAATACAAACTAGGTTTTAAACGTTCAAAGTTTGACGATATTCTTATACAAGAGGCATTACTTATTTTCTTTTATTTACTTTTATTTTTTTCTAGTACGGGCGATGATGATGAGGACTATTGGAATCAGTCGGATGCCAGTAAACGAAAAGTGAACTTCGATGCTCCGGACGATGATGTTGTACGTGTTAATTTGTGCATGCATTTGAGGTGTACATTTATTTTAATAGCATCAGACGATACTTGAAGACCTAAATTTTTGTTATTATTTTCAATCAGATGAACTTTTTCGGTGTTTCGAAGGATGTGAAGCCAGGAAGCTTTAATTTTGATTTCAGTGAAAATGCTGACACCATAATAGGAGATGGCGTGTTTGATGCAGCTTCTAAGAACAATGGTGATAATTATAACTTGGTGTTGGTTAACGAAATCTCTTATTGACTTCAGTTTCATGTAATGGTAAAATTCTTTTTTGCTGTGGAAGATTTTTATGAGTTTTAGGTTCCGAAAACTCATTTAATTTTCTGGGATTATGCAGTTATGCAAATATGTTCCACAATAAATACAATTGACCTCAATCTGCAGCAAACACAGCTAGTAGTCCTGTTCTAAAATTTTAAAAAGTAGTGGAAACATTTTTTCTTTTTAAACTTTTAAATCCAAATTAAAAAAGATAAGCTTTTAAGCAATGCAAAAATGAGTTGACTGGTGCATACATTATTTTTATGTGAAAGGATGCGATAATGTCATCATTTAAATGAAAAATGTTATAAAATTGGCAAGATTCTGATGGAACCATTTTAGAGCTCTGAAAGATGTCTTTAGCTTCATACAATTGAAAGAGTTACCCTTAAAGTAATGTAATCCACATACAATTTACACAGATATTAATTCTTTAGATACTTATAATTCTGCAAGGGTGAAACCAGCCCTTAAGCATGGGTACTCCATTCCAAAGCGGCAGCAGCGTGCTGTTACTGCAACTGAGATGGCAAAACTGGAGGCCGAAGTAGATTCTTTGCAAAGAAAATTGAAGGCAATTAAGATCAAATGTATTTTGGAATGGTGTCGTTGGCAAGTTACGTTGAATTTAATTAATTTTATGCTTATGCTTAGGATGAAATTGACAGTAAATGGGCACCTTTGCCAGCCAACCGACTCATTTTAAGAATAATCTATGGGGAGGTACGTATACTTAGAAAGTTATCTTTGCTTTGACATTTTATGTAACAATGCGTATTTCTTGAGTTTAAAGTTTTCCCATCCGCCACCTAACAACGATTGGGCAGAATGTAGAGATGAATGGCGAGACCCTGAACTAACAATTTCATAGTTTTAAATAAATTTTGCACGTGAACTTCATTTTCTGTCTTTTTAAATTATTTAAAAAATGGCAGTTTTTGATTTTCTATAAATTATTCTATAACGTAAATGTAAGAATTAAAAAATTTTAAAATTGAAATTTTTTTCAAAATATTTAATGAGAAATTCTGACATCATTGCACATGGCTTATATTGTTCGAATTGTTGTTTTCAAGTTATTGGACATGTGTTGAATTATGCTTAATTCAAAAGAAATGCAGTATGCATTTAATAAAACATTGTGCACGTCTAGATTTACCCGAATCTCTAGTCTTTCTGCAGACATTGCAGAGATTTAATATTCATCTGTGAAAAGGATAAGATACTCTGACTTAATATTAAATATAAAATTACAAATACAAATACAAATATAAAATTTGCCTCGTTTTTTTTTCTGTTGCAGAGCTACAGCTTAGATGCTTACAAATCGAAAAAACAGAAACTAGATTTACTAGATACTGCTCTGAAATATCATGATGGAAATGCAATCATAGCTGTAAGTGCACTAATTATTTTCGATTGTTGATTACAATTTATTGTATCATGGTGTATGTATTTTAAATGCAGCATTTATATTAAGTATAGGCTGTACTCCATTTGAAAAACACCCTGAAAGCCAGCATGTATAATCAAGAACTGATGCAAAGGCCAGAAGCTATGGACCATTATATATCTTACTTAAATACTCACCAGGAATACACAGAGTTGTCTGATGTGCTGACGTAATACAATCTTTGGATTTTTTTAAATATCGGTTGATGCATTCTTCCAATGTGTGATTCTGATTGTGCTTTTCATTTAGCATGCTTGGAAAGGCATCTGATGCTGCTGTAAGTATTTTTACAAAATTTTAAAACTCCTATGTAATTATTAGTGGTATTCATCTCCAAGTGGTGTGAAACATCTCCCAGTTTTGTGAGTTTAATTTGTTCGTTTGCAGATATTAAATTACAAATTAGCACTGAGGTCTAGGGAATTGAAAATGAGGTCATCTAACCTGAAGAATTGCTATGCGAATCATTTTCAAAGAAATCCTGGTTTGCAAAACGATGCATTTTTGGTTGGGGAGCATATCAGTCTATTGGATAAACAGGCCAACATAGACGTAAGTTGAATAATAGAAACATTTAGAAGTGATGTAGTCTTTCAAGTTTGTCAGAAATAATTTTGACTCGTTTCAGGCAAATGATTCCAAGCTGCAAAGCTATGTAAGTAATCAACAAGACGTAGAAACAAACAGAAAGAAGCATTCCATTATCCATTCCACTGTAATATCCACACTTCATTACTGTTGCTTGCATCATTACGGACTACCAGAAGTACGTACAAATTATCGGTTGCATCTTTTCGTGAACGTTTCTTCAGTCTTTCACTTTAATTTCCCTAAACTTTCAGAGTCACTTCGCCTCCCCACA
Source organism: Ommatoiulus sabulosus (assembly GCA_034697705.1). Taxonomy (NCBI): domain Eukaryota; kingdom Metazoa; phylum Arthropoda; class Diplopoda; order Julida; family Julidae; genus Ommatoiulus; species Ommatoiulus sabulosus. The sequence continues at coordinate 5,240 of JAQGAO010006285.1, read as the reverse complement.
AGCGGTGCGTAATTTGTACCGGCTAACAGATAAGCAGTTCGCTTGGACGGCTATAATAGCGAGGGCAGAACTGAAACATTGGAAAGACATTGAAGTGTTACTCACTACAAAAGTAAGAATGTGAAATACTTTTCTTTTGTTAGATTTAGAAATGTTAACCTAACAAATGTGAATATTTTCAGAGCCTGTTTGGGAATACCAAAATAAAATTTGTAATTCCACCAGCAAAACTACTCGACATTTTACAAAGCAATGATGCCAGTGTTGAAGTAAGCATTTTGTGGATAGTGAATTATATATTTACTAAAAAATGTCTTTATAATCAAAGTTATCGATGAGCCTTTTTGATACAGTAAGTCAATTAATATAACATTACAGGGTAAATTAAACAAGCCAATTTGAAGATAATTGACCCTGTTTCGATTGGGCAAAATCATATACATGTAAAATCAACCATAAGAATTTTTTGCATTAATTTGCATAGTTAAAACTTTACAAACTAAAATGGATCTGTCCATTTTAGAAGCATGGATATAAAATAGAATCCACAAATTCGAGTAGCAAACTCAAATTTTTTAAATCTTAGATTTGTTGGATATTTCATAAGAATATATGAGAACTACATACCGTATGTTTAATAGACTATTGTATTAAATTGCAATGGTGTGATATCTAACTTCAACCTCTCTGTTACATAAAGGGCAATTCATTTTTTACTTTATGAAATAAGTTCTGTTTAATTTAAAATGTACAAAATATTACATAAATATAACCATATACAACCAAATAAAATTTAGCTAAAAGTTATCGTAAATTCTGTTGAAACGAAGAATCAAACAACGCGGCATTTCTTAAAACGTCAAGGAACAACTGGAAATGAAGGAAAATTCTCAGATAATTTTTTTTCTGGAATTCCACAAATCGCCAGGTCGCAATCTTCATATTGACATAGAAACTCGACCTGGATTCATTTTTCTTCTCACAGGAGCTGTGCAAGTATGTGAGCAAGGTGGATAACACAGAACAGCGGCTCAAACTGGCAAAGAAATACAAATGTCACGAGGTGGTTGTAGATGTAAGCATAGTTTCAAAATCTGATATTTTACGCTCGCTCGTATCTGATTTAGAAAGGCTAACGACCCTGGGTTCATTTTTTAGACTCTCGTAACACTGAAAGACAAACAACAACTGATTGAATACAAATCAAACGTGCTTCCCCGTTCCACCGATTACCGATACATCGAAGATGCCATCAAGGCAATCGTAAGTGTGGGTGCAATAATTTTTTTGAATGTTTAAGGCAGTTATAACTGATTTTGATTGCTTTTTTACCTCACAGCGCAAGAAATAAAACACACGAAAAACGTCTTCGCTTAACTGAGCCGTCCATTTCTCACCACTAATCGTATTTCACCGGACTCTCGATGTTTCTGATATCTCCGCAAGGCATCATTTTCAGTTCCGCCAAGTCCTGGTCGATACCTTTTAGATCCATATACACTTTGATTAAGAATTCCGGAAGCAGAACGCGCAGTATGTAATCTATTTTCTAAGGGGGAAAAAGATGGGGTATTATGAGTTATATTTAAGCAACGGAACAGAAATGCTTTTGATTACCTTGTCTCCGTCAGGAGCAAGCAGTTTTTTCAGTAATGCAATCGCATGATCCACCTGTTCTTCGTGATAAAACGTGAGATTTACTTGAAAATCCAATTCTCGTCTTTGTCTGGTACTTCCACTCATGTACTTCACATGGCGTTTGCAGTCTGCTTCACCTTTATAGATGGCCGAAAGGTAGGCACTATTTCGTTCAAAGGATTCTTCCAGCTGTTTCAAGCTTAAGTCCTTCACGTGTCTACATTGGATGAAAAGTTCATTTTAACAAACTTCTGTTGGAAACTTGTGTGGATCTAGAATGGCGCACTACGTACTGAATTTTTGAATGATTCTCAACTTCATGCGTTTTCTTGTCATCGTCTTTTAGAGATTTAGCCTGGCTGCATGCGGGTTCATTCTTTTTAACGTTTTTGTCTGTAAGGATATTTGGGCATTACCGATGAGTTAAATTGTCTCAAGAGTTTAAAAAATCACCTTATTACTAAAATCTGATCCGAAGGAGAACCTGGTCAGAAAAGGGAATCAGTGATACTGTTTGATTGCTGGCGGATTTTTAACGTTGACCTATTTCTGCTACGAGGCTAAACACCCTAGGGGATATGCCAGCATCAACTACCTGGGAATTTTGAATAAACATGGTGACTTTCACCCCTCAGAGGGATCTTTAACGTGCAGAGATCGAACGGGATCTACACGGGACCTCGGTTTAAACTCTCATCCGAAACCGCCATCTCTTAAAGAAGTTTGCATGTCCTCAAAAATTCTCAGCGACCTTGACCGGAGAGCAAACCTCTAGATACGATCGAAAGGCAAGCGCATCAACCACTCGACTACGGTGCCGTCATTAATGATGCTAATCCTTGCCTTCGTTCAGCAAAAGGAGTCTCGCATAACAAGACACCACAATGCAAGTAAAACTCAAAACATTTACCATCAGATTCTAAACATCTCTTCCTGATTCTGAGTCGAGATTTCTTAGTATTCCTATCCTTTTCCTTGAGCAGTCCATCGTTTGCAAGTTTGCGTAAAATATTTTGCGCCTCTTGCATTTTCATGGACTGTTCGTCGGATGATTGGATTTTATCGTCTGGAGGTTCTTTCTCCTGCACGATGCCTTGGCGGTCAAAATAGTGACTTATTTCGAACGTTTTCTCCTCCGTTAGATTGGGTGGCTGTGATAATACTTCAGTCAAGCGCCGAACGTCCTTCGGATTCCCACTCCTAGTCACACTCGCTAAAACTTCCATTCTACTAAACCGATGTGCCGCGCAACTTCCCTCTGAATTCAAAGAAGTTGGATGAAAATAAAAATTAAGATAAACTGAGCTTATAGTAGCAACCATGAAATTAATAATTTGCTGCACATACCATGGGATGTCAGCACTCTCCTGTCAAAATTTGGGTTGTCAATAAGTTGGTAAGCCACCTTCACCGTTTTCCCTTAATAAAAATGTTTATTAATAGATTACAATAGATACCGTTGAAATACAAATTCTACAAAGGCAATAGAGAGATAATTTGGCTTCTAAAATAACTTAAACATTTCATGTTTTAGTTATTTCCCCTGATGTAAGATTTTTTTAAAAATTACAAATGGGCTTACAATTCATTTGTAATTGTATATGGATGCAATGCGACTTCCAGATTTAAAAAAAACAATTTTTTCCATCTTGAAAATGTATATTCGCATTGTTGGATTCTTTTGTAATTGTGTGAATGGTACGCGTTTATTATAATCTGGTAAAATGACTTCTCCAAACAAACATCATGGGAATTGAAATTACCTGTAAGTATACTTATGTTTGCATTTTTTTGCTGAGCTAGAAGTCTTTTATTTCCTCCAACCATTTCTTGAACATTGGGCAACAGTAGAGAACACGTTTCCTGTAATATAGGTGATCGATGAAGGCATTAATTTTAACATACATTAATTTAACACCAACTTCAATAAAAAATATCAAATTACATCAAATTCGGGTTGTTGGAACCAGTTACAGCTAGGCTTTTTGACAATGTGGTCTTCACTGGCTTGAGCTGACGTAGTACATTTGAGAATCTTGAAGGTGCATCCAAGAATGTATGTTTTATTCTCCTTTGCAAACTATATATACAAATACACATTTATATAATTGGAATTAATCCAGTATGCCCTCATGTAACCTTTGCATATATCTCAGATCAAATTAATTCACATAACTTATCGATCTTTGTTGTTTATACGATATATGAATGCATAAGCTATAGTACAGTATATATAGTTATAATTATATTAAAATATATCTCACGTACCTTAAAATGTTTCGAAAACGTTATCACGTCAGGGCAACTCATTTTTCTTCTGAATTCAACTTTGCAGTTCTCAATTTACTTTTAGGTCAATGTAATCGACTGCATTTCCTGCAAGCACATATGGGATATTAGCATGGCCACTACAACACCTGGACGTCACGTGGCATGGTCCATACAGGAAATACAAAAGCCCGCCAAATTGTACAGCGAGGTTGCCAAGGGTAACCATTACCCAAAATCTCCATTTGCGGCGAAGCAAGCACCCTCTTGCTACGAAGCAAAGAGGGCGTGGCACTGCCATGACATCACCATGGCAACGCCAGAGCATCTTCCTCATTGGAGGAACAAGATGCCCTGGTGGAGCCAAAATCTGGCTCCATCCCTTATAAGCCCATGCGCTTTTGAATCTTTTATCGGATCTGAAATACTCGTACGGAAAACTTTTTTTTTGAAGCATGTTATGTTGTTCTGGATGTAAATTATAGTTCATTTCTGTCTCTTCATCCGTTTCCCAAAATATTTTTAAGAGTAAAAATAATATTCTTCAAAAGTCCAACGAAATTAAGGTACGTGGATCCACTCGACAGAAAACTTTAAAACTTTAAAACGTTTCGTCCCGCGATTTTCCAGTTTTTGACGCCACATTAACCTGCAAATCATTAGTTATGGATCCAGGAACTCATAATAAACATAGGAGCACTGTAATATTCGTTTAAGGCAAGTGAAGCGCGCTTTTTTACTCCCTGATTTGTAAGGATCTCCACTGCTTATCGCATGCGCATAGGCCTAAGAAGTGTCACGTGTTGCTGTTGTCAATCGGACAAGCAACGATAATCGGAAGTAATCAAGTAGTCTTTCTCAACCAAAATGGCTAGTACAGACACAGCCAGCGACAAAAAAGGTTCAGCAAAAGGACCAAAACCTCGGCAAAAGAAACCTACAGAAAATTGGATCTCCTGTGATCTCTGCAACTCCTGTGTCCTATACACCAACTCCCTAACTGGAAAAACTTACGAAGAGTTCAGCAGCATTGATTTGGAGGACAGACCAAAGATAAGTTGTAATGCCTGCCTGAAGCATCACGACCTCGTATCTAGGCTCAGTGCGTTAGAACAGATACACCACGGCATGTCCGCCAGACTAATCACTCTGGAACAACAAGTCAGCGAGCTGACCGTCAAGAACAACGCGCTGGCAGACGACAAGGAAGAGCTGAAATCTGAGAACGCACTGCTAAAATCTGAAATTGCGCAGGTAAAAAACTTCGCCACCTCGCTGGTACCGGACGACGAAGCCAGGGACCTACCTGAAGGAAGCAACCCAGAGCCCCTCTG
>JAQGAO010006284.1:0-12484 GCA_034697705.1 Ommatoiulus sabulosus | reverse complement strand
CTATTTTGTCCTATTTTTTGGGGCAAAATGTCCTATAAATCCTATATAGTCGAGCTTAAAAGTGGCTGGGATACCTGGTAAGGGAAAACTGTTGGTTTTTTGGACGTTTTACGCGCCATTCATTCACTTAAAACGTCCGATTTTTCAGCCAAAAATGGCCATGAATTGGGCGCGAGTTTCGTTAATACGAATATTTTCAATCGATATTATATCCGATGGCGATCGTTGCGTGGCGCGTGTTTGAAGTTTTTGAACGCCCTTGTTTTTAATTAGGCAAAAGGAGATTCCCAATTTGCCGTCCTAATTAGTCGCCTAATTTGACGCGCTAATTAAGATGGAGCGAGTTCACCCCCTATTCTTATCGCCCCCTAGCTCCCCCATCCTAATTTTCAACCTTATTCCGAGAATAAATTTGCCAAAATTTTCCACCTGATTCCGAGGGTGAAGTTACAACAGGGTATACCCCCAGACCTGGAAAATCTTGAAAAGTTAGGGAACTTGAAAATGTCTGGAAAAGTTTTAGAATTTTAAAATGCTTGAATAAAGGAACATGGGCCCGAAACGTAGCAAAGCAATATTGCTGTTTGGTCGTCGTTATTCATCGATGTTACTTTAAAAGTCAGAGAACTTGAAAATGTCTGGAAACGTCAGGGAACTTGAAAATGTCTTGAAAAGTCAGGGAAACTTTTAAATGTCTGGAAAAGTCAGGGAACTTGAAAATGTCTGGAAAAGTTAGGGAAGAATGGCTTATTTTGAAAAAGTCAGGGAAATTCAACGTAGTCATGGCTAGTTCAGGGCCCATTTTCCGAGTACACATTTTCAAAATGTTCCACGTTTTCCGGGTACAAATTTGCGAAATTGTCCACATTTTCCGAGTACAAATTTTCAAAATTTTCCACGTTTTTCGAGTACAAATTTTCACCATTTTCCGAATACAAAATTGTAAAATTTTCAAATTTTGTACACAAAAATTATTTCAAATTTTTAAAGGTTAATTTTCAAAATTATCATTAGTATAAATTTTGCGAAATGTTTTCCCGCGTCGAATTTGCGACATACGTCGAATTTTCGACAACGTCGTAGGTCGGAATTTGAAAAGGAAGTTGAAAAGTTGAGGGAAGTTGAAAATGAAAATTCTGGGAGGACCCTCTACACAATTTGCAACCTTATTCCGAGGATAAATTTGCCTAAATTTTCAAAATTATTCGTCGTTTCATTTTCTGACCTTTTAACCGTTTTTATTTTTTAGTCTGTTCGAGAACATGGATCGTCTTTGTTCGGAGAAATATTTGCCCACGTCGACGGATGTTCTGAGGGCTCGCGTTCGGACCAACGGCATCATCGAAACGCACTTCAAGATCAACGACTTCATCTTCAGGTGAGCTCCATGCACTTCTAAAAACCACTCAAACCCCTCTATGATTTCATTTATGGTAGCAGTAACCAGAGAGGTTCAACCCAGCCCATAACCTAAGATCACGTAAACCAAAGTTAAGGGTTAGAGTTGAGGGTCAGGGCAAACAGTAGTAACCATTGAAAAGAAAGTTTAGGTTTCATGACTTTAGGTTGACTCTAAAGCTGAACTAAAACCTAGTGTCAAGAGTCAGTGTTGATGTTTTTGGGACCCCTGCCGACCTTCGTCAACGCGGATGGCGTCATCATGTCAATGAGACAATTTCATTGGCTACTTTGAATTGAAAAGCCCGGGAAATAATGATTTTCAATTTCACCACTAGAGGTCGCCATATTGAAATGTAAACTAGAGATGTAAACCAGTTCTCCTGACCCTAAACCACCAATTTCAGAGAGTCAGGGTTAGGTTCACAGGTTTACCCAAAGAGTCAAGAAATCCACTGATTACTATGAAATAGAAGGTAAACAATTTTTGGTAACTCAAATAGCTGGTTTAACCGAAGTTTGAGTTTTGAACCTCATTGGTTAGTGCTACCGTGAGAGCTGCAAAATCTTTCGTAAAAAAATTACCATGGCCATCGCAATTTTTAAAAAAAATAGCTAATAAAAACGTCAAATTTCTTACAGGTCTGGACATTAGGATTATGCTAAACATACCAAAAATGCAGGTGACATCACACCATTGTTTTAAATTTGAAAAACAAAATTAATTTGTGTTCCAGCTACTTTAGTTAGATGAGTTTTTTTTTTTTTTTGAAGGTATAATTTCGAGAAAAAATCGCAAATTTACAATGTAAGATTTGCAAAAATTGTATTTTCACATTTCTATGAAATGAACATTTTATTTTAATTTCACTTATAAATGTGAAAGATCAACGCTAGATGAAGCACGATCAGAAACGAGCTTAATCTAATAATTGATAATGTTGTTAAATTTTGATTGCAATAAATGTGCTATCAATTTATTAATAACATATTGAAGAATTATTCAATTTACATACTTTTTTGCAATCAACATTTAATAACATATTGAAGAATTATTCAATTTACATACATTTTTATTTACATTGTTTCTATACTTATTTAAAGTTTAAAATTTTTTTTAAATAACTTGTTTAAATCGATATTGTAAGAAAAACGACATTCACCTAGTGCACGGTATATAACTTTGCAGCAATATGATATTTTTATACAGGGTGGAAGAAAAGTCTGCATCTTATCGATTTTGCTTTAAAATAATGGCCGATATCAACATTCTGCTAATGGAAGAGTAGAGTAATGTGCCCTGGCGCTATCCAATGATGATGACAAACGTGACCTTGAGGGTCATTATCAAGGTCATTTAATTTCTAACCCTTAAACTGTTAATGATACAACAAAACGTCCAATTAGGAAGTTGTAGGCCATGGCCAAATTAGTCAAAATGCATATTGTAAAACGTAAGATACTGTAATAATAACTGTGTAAGAGGATATTTCACTTACACAATGTCAACATGCCCCTAAATGTTGCTCACCAGCAATGCTTACTTGTATTGCACGTTGCTTTCAATAAATGCAATGTCTTTATTGTTTACAAATAAATATCAATATGTAGAAGCACATACTTCTACATTTAAGTTTAAAATTTATTTATTTCGTTATTTTGAGTTTAAAACTGCTATTTAAGCACTTGAAAAAAGACACATAGAATTTAAAGGGACAATTCGATAAAATTGACTTTTCCACATCTTAAAACATGACAATTATGATCCGGAAGTCGTGATTTCTCCTGAAACGAGACTCGGATGAATTCACGACATTTTGATTTTGAAATTTATTATTTAGTTTTAAAGACTTCATTTGTTTTTCAATGTATCGTTTGTTGGAAAATAATCGTTAGAAATCTGGAGGAATGTAAAGATTTTTAGGAGAGAAATTAGGTTTGTTTGACTAACTAATCCTTTTTCGAAGATATACTGTAGTAAATGAAAGAATCAAGTCGCTTTTGAAAAATATTTATAATGTGTTGCCAGCTAACAGCTAGAATGCTTGGGGCAGGTAAATTTGGGGTTTGTAATCCCAAATTTACTTAATTAACCCAAATTTGCTTAAAATTATTGAATGTGACATCTCTTAAGAAAGTAATATGATGAGATTTTGCGGAATAATTTTACGTCAGAAACAGACCTTTTTAATGGTTTGTACTTGTAGTTTTTATTTGGATATAACGATTTCTTAAATTAACGAAAAAAAAAAAAAATTCATAATCGCTTTGAAAATACAACACGAATGCACTCTTAAGATTCGTGATAAAAATTAAAAAGACAGCACGTGAACAGCGAATATTTCAAAAAAACATGAAAACAGGAAACAATAGTTGCCATCGGTTTAAAAGTGTCAGCTAATCCGGTCATGATAAGACATCACCGAGGAAGAGTTTACAAATTTGTAACATATTAGGTGATTAATAATAAAAGTTACACGAACAACTATCAGACAACAAATATCATTTCAGATTATCTTCCAAAGGACGTCCTTTAATTAACCATCGCAATTTTCACTTTGTGATGAACAATTCCGATTAATTTTATAAAATTAATCTCAAGTGTTTTTTTTAATAATTTGAGCAATATCACAACAAGTTCCGTGTATCACTATCTCATTATTTAATGACGTTGTTAATAGTAACATACAAGTTAAAAGAATTTCCCTTAAACTATAAAATGAAAAGCCAACATTTTGATAAAAACATGAATCAATTTTAGATTATTTTGAAAGTCGCCACTATTATCTAAAGTCGAACAAATCGCTTAGTTTTCATAAAAATCGCATCAGCATTATCCAAGTGACAAAACGTCAACTTTGAAAAGTTAAAAATTCATCATGGCTATTTGCAAACTACTCAATCTAACATTGACATTATGGGTGATCGTCGAAGCTTATCTGGTGGATGCCAGTGATCCATTTTCAATAATTGAAGCCGAGACCCAGAATTATAACTTTGGCATTACACCGGTGCCTGCTCCAGGTTCTAGTGGTGGAAAGGTACTTGGAAGTGTAAACATCGGTGATATTGCTGACTATTACGTGTATAATTTCAACAGAATTCCGGTGGGCATTTCAATTCGGTCATCGAGACAACATGAAAATTCTACGAGTACTTGCCTCGTCAAAGTCTACTTCAACTCCATGCGTTCAGAACCAGTCGCAATTTGTGAGCTACCATTCACCAGCAGTTGGGACACCTACAAAATCGTAAATACAACGCTTGATTTGTCTCATGTGAAATCTTTCGACACGGTGAATGCAGATATTTTCCTCGAATTTTCAAGCTCGGTAATCGCAGACTACGAAAATGACCTAGCTAGTATTGACTGGTTTGTCTTCTACTAACGATTTATGAATTAGAATGATTCAAATCAATTCAAATCATGTTAAAAGAATATTATTTGAATACATTATATTCAAGAACAATTATCAAATGAAATGTACATGTATGATATAGCTGGATTCCAACACTGCAATTGGTTCATAGAATCTGTACTTGTAATAAATGTAAAAATTTCAATAATTTTTTGTTTTGAAACTGGCTTATTGTAATAAATCTGAATTTACTGCATAAGGTAATTATTTTCATTTTTTGTTAAAACATTTATAAGGTCGTATCCATAAAATGTAAATATGTTTTAACCAACAGTTTCAAGAAGTTGAACGAGAACATACGAAGCACAAGTTCTAACCCAACATTTGTTATTAATAAACTCCTTTACGTTGTTTAGAGTGAAAATAACTGGACGTAGTGCAGAGCGTCCTTTTTTATACTTTCACTGCTACATCCACCATAAGATACAAGAAGCAGAAATTCATGGGAAAAACAACAATGCCAATTAATTCGTTTCATTTTTAATGGAGATGCAGGGAGTCACCCCGACATCGCTTTATTCAATTTTTCACAATACATTTGCAAAATTAAACGCGACATGTTTATGATAACCATTTGTGGTTGAAGATCATCCGTTAATCGCCTTTGTGCTCTTCAGCGACTTCTTTCAAATTACTGTCCTCTCCACGTTTTGGACCTGAATTTGGAAAACAAATTTTGAGGCTAGCTGCCGTACAATAATAACCTTTTGGGCATTGACAACGGCGACCCCGAGGCTCGCCTCCAGGGACCAAAATGGCCGCGAGAAATACGACGAGCAGTATGGACACTGGCGACATCTTCGGATTCTGAAACATCAATAGTTTTTTGAATATAAAAGCTCGTCAATACAGTCGAACCTCGTTAAGACGAATGTCTAAGGACGTCAACCTTTTTTCCATTTAAATCGCTTCTACGAAATTATCGGAAATCAGACAAATCGTTACTTCAACAATACGAACTAAAGTCCCTCATCGAAAAAAAAAAACGTTTTAGAAATATATTTTCGGAAATGCATTTGCTGTAATAAAAATGTTCGTGAAAATGCATTGCGAAGAACGCTTTAAAATACATAGATATGTATATAGATTGGAACACCAGAGTTATTTCCAAATATCATGGCGCCAATGTGTTTTAAAACAATTTTGAAAAATAAACACGGAATTTTTTCAAAATATACTTTCGGAAATCCACGACATTCACCTGTTAGTCAAAATTTGGATAGACTGAAGAGTTGTATTCAAAAAATTATGGTGCCTATGTGTGTATTTTAAATATATTTTGAGAAATCCACGATATATATTAATACGATTGAATTTAAAATCGTATTTTTAACAACTTTTAAAATAAATTTCCGAAGCAGTATTTAAATGTTTTTAAAAATGCATCGGGCGTTGTCTTATGTTATATATTTTGCGAGGTAGCAAATATATATTTTTTAATATATAATAAACAACGTAAGTATGTGTAATGCGGTTTTATAATTGTGCTAGTATAAAGTACGATCGAACCATATTTGCAAATACAATTTTATAAAATTTCATTTTGATTTATAAAAAAAGCCTTTTTAATTTTTATACCCCCGTGGAACGTGGCAATAATAATATATTGCGGACGTGCAAAAATTGGAAAAATATTTCGCTGACTTCCCCGACTTTTTTAATTTTATCAACAAATTTCCCTCACCAAGGCAATGTCATAATTTACATACTGTACATGTACGTCAATGTTATCTGCGATATTGCAAAATCGACAAAGGAAAAATGTCTAACGTTTTGCAATAAATTATCATGAGAAAAGTTTAAAAAAAACAAAATAGATTTGATCTGGTCATAAAAAACCGTCAAAAATGTGGCAAATACATGTACTGTACGTGCTTGGGATATGTTAAAATTGTTGCAAATCAACACTTAGTAAATGTGGAGAATTTGGCAAACTTGCCCTCGGAAACTATTGAAAATTATGTAAATTTGTACTGTGAAAAATTTCAAAAGTTTGCAAATGGGCACTGGGCTTTCCACGTATAGTAGCGTTAATTTTGTATTGTGACAACATTAATACGTTAATTTCTCTGATTTTTAGGTAACCCTGATTATTTACAAAGTTGTTTGGTTGTATTTTAAAAATCTAATAATGTAGCCTTTATTTAAGAATTCTATAGTTACTGAAAATAATCAGAAGCCGAGCGTAATTCCGAGAATTTAGCATTACTCGATATGATTTTAAAATGGATGTTTTCGTTGTAAAAACTATTTAGTTACAGTGAAAGTCGATTAATTAGATCACGCTTAATACGATCAGCCATTTTATTTGATCAAAACCTTCAGAACAAATTTTACTTATACTGCCCTATGTTTTAAAAAAGCCTCTCAATTGGTTCATCTCATCGCTTTATTTGATATAATTTTCACAAACACGTTTATTTAACGTACAAGCAATGCATAAGCGACAGTACTCAGTTGGGTTTTCTGCGTAATTCGGAAAATCAAATTTTAGCCGTTGCAGCAAACAGGCATTATCATCATACACTACTTATCACTTTTGTGTAAAACATACTTTTAAAGATATGTAAATACATATATACGTTTAAATATGTATGTCTTTTTAAAACTCGGGGCAAATTATTTTGATCAATGTTTAGCGTGTTTTTTGCCATTCATCGCTTACTTCAATCATAGCTTATTTCGATCAAAATCGCTGGAACCAACGTGATCGAATTAAGCGGCTTTCACTGTCCAATAAATGCTCGTATTTCAATGCTCTGAGCATAAAATTACCACAAAAAAGCGCTGCTGTGCAAAACTGGATAATATAGCAACAGCTAGTTCTTTCTTGCCCTGACAAGATTTCACTTATTCGAGTCAGACAATACACTGTACCTATACAATCTACGTATAACTTAACTTAAATAAAACAATTTAATTAGAAGACTAATTACCTGTCAGCAAAATAAAGGAGCAGCAAATTTGCGATACGCTTGAACTGCAATCGTTGCAACAAGTGTTAATTTTTGGAAAACTCTTCCAAGTTTTTATACCACCAATGAAATTAATGCAGGAGGATTGATGAATAATAAGCCAGACGGCGATCAATCAATATAAATTAAATAACGACGAATGCCATGACAGTATTGTAAATAAAATAATAATGAGTTAGAGCTTCCAGCAGTATGCAGTATTTGCGAAAAGAGAGCGGGAGCGAGACAGTGTCAACACCAGTTGACGTCACAGATGAGGTTTTGGCAAAACTGTCTCGCATTAATCATAAATGAAAATGTGTTGTTGTTTAAATATCTATTGATTCAGTTGCATCATGCTACTGAGAATCTACATCCACTGAGCACTTTGTTTTCTAACTTCTAAACTTCGTTTTTATCAATTTACGCAGATGAAATGGAAAGTAACACTACGTTTGGGTCAAAACTCGCCCTGTAATGGCATCGGCCATATTTCAACGGTATAAAATAGAAAAATAAAGAAAATTCTTCGAAAAAATTTGATATTCTTCCGCCAGTTTGTTCAGCAATCGGTTGAAAACCTTTCCTGAAGTAAAAAATTATTTTTTAGATTTAACCTCAAATTTCAAAAAATTGTAACGTTTCTCGATAATTTAAATGCAAAAACTAAAATATTGGAGTAATTAAAAAACTACAATCGTGGAGGTCGAATTAATCGGACATATTTCTGAATTTCTTTATACTAACTTTCTTAACTAAAATTATGACAAAAATTAATAGATTTTATCCTGAAGTTGTTTTTTAAAATACATGTTTTATTTCGCCCCAAAATGTGTTTTGTATCGTTCTAAATCATTTTGATTTACAGTGTACTCATTACGCAAACTCATGTACTACAGTACTTCAACACAAATTAGACAGGTTTTGGGGAACAAAGGCTAGGGAAAATCCGACATCTAATGTTTATAACTGCAGATATGAAGTTGTTGATGGCATTCATGATATCACCTGTACTGAATGCCCTGGCTTCAATGGGAGAAAGGTCACATCCAGGGACCAAGATGGCCGCCAACAGAACGGGAAGCAGAAGCGACAGTGGAGACATCTTCCGGTTCAGGGCTAGGATTTCTGATTTTAAACAAATAAGATTCATTTCGTCAAAATTACTGTTAAGACAGAAATAGTAGTGCTAAGATTACAAAAACGCATCTTAATTAAATCTTACAAATTAAATAAGCATTTCATCTAACTGGGTTCCCCTAGAACTTTTATTTTTAACTTTCATGACTTTAGCAAGTTTTTAATCAAATTTCACTGACCAATGAAAATGTCAAAATTAACATAGGCAAATATTATCCACAATTTTTAAAGTCCTCACAGGACCATATACAATATTTTTTCCAAATTTACTTAGGACAATTTTGAAACAATTTCCAAAATTAGAATGATATTTTTTGAAAAGTTGACGATTTTTTATTTAGAAAATGTAGAACATTTTGAAAATTGTACTCTGGAAAGGTTTCGAATTTTAAAAAAATTGTGCTCTGAATCATTAAAAAATATTGAAAATTTCTCTTTGAAAAATGGTGAAAATTGTACAAATACGCACTTGAAAACACTTGAAGATTTTAAAAATTGGTACTGGAAAAAGTTGAAAATCTTGAAAAATTTTGCGAATTATGCCTCGAAAACTGTTTAACATATTTCAAATTTGTACTGTGAAATAGTTTAAAATTTAAAGAATTTGTACTAGGAAAATTAGTGAAAATTTTGAAAATTTTTGCTGGAAAAACTTTAAAAATTGGTCCCTAAGCTAAAACCACTTGAAAATATAATTTTTGATTGCAACATCATTAATACGTTGATGTTACCTAACCTTTTTAAAATAACGTTTATTCTTCCTTTACTTTTCCCTAACTTTTCCAACCATTTTCAAGTTCCCTAACCATTCCAGGATTTCCACAGAATTTGTAATTTGACAATTTTTCACCTATATTTTAAATTACATTTTAACTTTAAATAAAGATTTTTGTAAAAATTTAAAAAAAAATAAGAATGAAGTTCTATTGATATTATGAATTACAGGATTTAAATTAAACATTTAAAAGATAATATAAAAACCATTACTAAAAAAAACAAAAAAAAAGTTGAAGTGAAAATAATGCACAACTTTGTAAAAAAATGGGGCTTGAGGGTTTTCAAGGCGATTTAACTGCAGCTGTCAAATATATTAATTGATATAACTTATTTGCACTATAACTAGGCTTAATATACGACGAAATGAAAATGATTCAGACTGAGAGACATATGAGCAAATACAGCCATTAATGATGGCATTTGAAAGCCACCTGTTTCAATAACAATTAATAAACTGAAGCTGCCTAGAAGCTAGCGAGACACCATGGCGAGAAATTAGGTGCAGTAAAATTTCCTAAAAAGCAACCTCATTTATATAGAAATAATACACACTGGGGGAAATTCTACGATTTTTTCTAAAACAATATAAAAGTATATTTCTTTAAGTAAACTAATTAATTTATTTTTTCTGAAAAATAAAGTACTGTATATAGTGAATAATTTGACATAAATTAGAAGAATTTATTCCAATTTTTCCAATTTATACCAATTTATTATTTCTTCCAATTTATGTGAAATTATTTTATGTCGCATTTTGAAAAATGCAACACAAAATGAATTTTTAGAACGCAAATTGAGCTTTTAGCGCATTACAAAATGCTTTCTAGCAACGTAAACGGCCTTTTAAAATGTATTACATTTATTACAAGTATTACATATACTACAATTTGAAATGCATTAAAAATGCTTTCTAATAAAGCAAATTGCATTTTGAAATGTATTACAAAATACATTCTAATAACTGAAAATACAATTTAAAATGCATTATAAAATAATTCCAATAACGAAAATTGCCTTTTGAAATCCATTAACATTTTCCAATAAAAACATATTTTAAATAAAATAAATTGTGTCTTAAATGTGGACAATTCTAAATAAATGCTACAAAAAAGCTTTAGTTTTCAGAAATAAACATGCCACTTAAGCGATATCAACACTGTAAATGCAAATCAGTAAATATATTTCATCTTAGTCTTACAAATTTGTTGCATTTCTTTTTCAATCAAAACAAATTTAATTAATCGCGAATAAATAAATAAACGATGATTGTTTTTTTTTTAAAAAAATGTCAAACTAATTCACAAGTAAGTATTTCAATTTTTTTACATGTACATCAGAAGCTGCTAATGAAACTTCGAACACTGTAGGTTCAGTAAATGGATTAAAATCCTAATAATAACAACATTTTCTGTCCTAAAATTTTAGCAACAATGCAACAATATGAAAAAAAACCAAAAAATTTCCTTTCGTGTATTTCATTTGATAGCAACACCTTTAATGGGAAATTTTACTATTTTTTGATATACCTTTTTCCGTTTGTTGTTCACTTAATTTGTAACGCCAGTCCAAAAGAAGTGTATTTTAAAAGATTTTAAATTTTTTAGAACATATACATGTATATTTGTAATGCAAGTCCGAAGAAGTGAATTTTAAAAATTTTAGAGAATATACATGTATATTTTTAAATATGAAATGCATTTACAAAGTTTAACTAAAAAACACTAAATTTGAGGTATAACATATAGGTCTACTCGTATTACCGAAATAATAGAGGTTACCAATTATTATTAAAATCACAGGCCTTACCAAATATTACTCATATTACGTTAATTAATTGATAATTCCTGCCAAAAATAAATTGTGAATGCGATATGAAGAATTGCACGGCGCGAATAAAACTTTCAAACAATACGATTGCCTATCCCTCTTCACATTAATCTAATTTAAATACAGTAGAACCTCTCTAATGTGAACTAATTGGGACCAGAGGTGGTTAATATATTCGAAAAGTTCACATAAGGGAAGTTGAAATTCCAACAAATAGAAAACCAATTTAAAAAAAAATAGAAAAAAAGGAAATTAAGTAATCAAAGTGATTTTATCACATTACATGAACATGTATATCACTTTTGTTTAGCAGGATTGAAAAAATCATGAATTATTCTGTTTTACCATCTTTTTTTTTTTCAAAGCCAAATCCCTGATTTTTTTAGTTAAAATAGCTGGACTACTGCTACGATCAGACCAAAAAACGAGGTACCCTAATGTTTTTAAATAATTTTCTTAAGGTTGAGGCTTGCGACAGCCAAATAACACACAGTTTGGTGGAGAGGAGCCACGTGCTAATGAGTTTACATAATAGAGAGTTTATATAATAGAGGTTTACGTAAGAGAGGTTCTACTGTAAACGAAATTGAAATTAAAAGATAATTTACCGGTTAGTAAAATGAAGGAGCTGCACGGTTTCAACTGCAATTGTCGTCCCAGATATGACTGTGCATAATATTTGTCTAAACGAAATCGAAACAGGCTTAGCCTCATACGAATTGCGTCATAAATGAGAGCTTCTGAAAGCCACCTGTTTAAATATCATTTAAACAGCAGCTAAAGCTAGACACATTTTTATGCCACTGGCGGCAGCAGTAACCAGAGAGGTTCAATCCAGCCCATAACCTAAAATCATGTGAACCAAAGTTATGAGTAGAGTTGAGGTTCACGGCTAACAGTAGTAACCATTAAAAAGAAAATTTAGGTTTCATGACTTTAGGTTGACTCTAAAGCTCAACCAAAACCTAG
>JAQGAO010006283.1:0-12485 GCA_034697705.1 Ommatoiulus sabulosus | reverse complement strand
TTTGCAGCATTCCAGCTCCGAGCAAATCTATATCGGCGCCATTTTTCCAATATCATGGGTCCATTTCTGAACTTTTCAACCCACTCATTGACCCAGCATAGACCGAACGTTTGGTCATTATTCGGACCTTAAACATATTACACATTTCTGTTTCCGAAATGCTTTCATACGTTAAAAAAAAACGAACAACAGACCTCTGCTGAGCCACTATCACCTCGGGAGTCCATTTCCAAGTCGAATTTTAAGCACGGGCAATTTTTGAACATCTTTTAATGTTGAAATGTGTTCAGGAATGATAGAAAAAAATTTCCAACAAATTTCATTAAAATCCAAACAGTCGGTTTTTTAAAAAAAAAGGATTGCGAAAACTTAATGACCACCTCTCTTATAATATTACCCATGTAGCAAAATGACCAAAAAATGACATTATTATCTCGTCAATGTTTGGTCAGTTTCCAATAATGACGACAATTACCAGAAAAAATACGCCATTTTTTGGTCATTTTCTGCTCAAATAATGGCAACTCAAAACGCGTTATAAAATTACGTCAATTTTGGGCCATTTTTCGCCCAATTAATGACTACTTAGAAACGCGTCGTAAAATGACGTCATTTTTTGGTCATTTTCCGCTCAAAAATCTAATAATGAAAAATTACGTCATTTTATAAGGAAAAAATTATAAGGAAAAATTACTTCATTTTATAAGGAAAAATTGACGAAATCTAAAGTAACATATTGACGTCATTTTTGGTCTTTATGACGTCCATAACTAACGTCATTTTGTGGTATTGTGCATGCAATATTGTGCTAAACTGCTTACACGTACGATGTACCGTTCGTACGGGACAGTCCAAATTTTACCAAAAAACGAGCACGTGCAACACCACAATCACGACCAATTAAACAGTGGGGTTGGGGGTGGGGCTAAATCTATATGTCCAACACGTGTCCCGGTGAATTCGGCACCGTCCCGGATGAAAGCACGGCACGCACCTTTCCAGACATTTATAGCTCGTGCCCGACAATGATTCGGTCGGCCATCTTGGAGCCCGGCGCGTGCTCCTGGACGCCGGGGTCAAAGGCACAAAAGGCCCCAGAGCGGTGAATGCGACGAGACCTATTGAAGCGCGCCCTTAACCCGGGTCTAATTAAAATAAAATACAAAAGAGATCGGGGTGCGGGAACGGGGCAACACCTGCCCGGGCCAAAATAGTCATACCGACGTCCGCGTGGCCTGACGAGTCGACACATCGATTGTTGAACCCCCTCCCCCCAAACCCCCGGCCACAATGGGGAGGGGGGTCGCTTCGACCCCGTCTGGGTTAACGGCACGTGCTCGTCTATAGGCGGGTGCACCCCGAAACCTACTCGGCGGGTTATTATCCAAATATGCAGATTGGGGCACGTGCGTCAGGGGCCACAATGCGTACCCCCTCGCTTTAGGACCCTCCTGGAAAATGGAAGAACAAACGGCGGGGACAGTAACGGCAGCTGAGCGGGGAGGGGTACACGGGGCCGGGGGGTAAGAAACGACAGGTGAGAGCTTTTAGCTGGAGTTTTTTGCGCTTTGTTTCCCAACAACAGGAAGATAATGTTCGCCTCGACTAATTTTTGGGCACGCTTTAGATTTACTCGAGCCGCAATTTAGATACGCCGAAGAAAAAAAAAAAAAAAAAAGGAATCTGCCTCCAATTATTTTCCTTTTTATTACAAATAAAGTTTTTCCAGCCCTTCGAAAGTCGTTAATTGCCCGTCAATGGATGAAAAAAAAATAACACGGGCTATACGAGCAATTAACGCCAGAAATTTCCATGGATATCGTTGGTTAGTTCACGCATGAACATGTTGCGGTGAACCTTAGTCTGCTTCGGGAGCTTTCGGTCAACGTTTGGAAGCCATTTTTTGAATGGACAACGGGCAGTTTGCAGAAAATTGCGACCGTTAATTCCCATAGGGAGATGACCAAGAATAAAGCCAGATAAGACGCCATTTATGACCAAAATACAGTGAACGAAAATGACGTCAAGATGTCCCTCATTTAGACGTCATTTTTTGGACAACAGATGTCACTATTTGATCATAAATACGTCATTTTTGGTAAAGATGTCATCTTTTGGCCAAAAAGACTTTTTGATCACAAATACGTCACTTTTTGATTATAAATACGTCATTTTTGGTAAAGACGTCATCTTTAGGTCAAAAAGACTTTAGATCATAAATACGTCATCTTTTGGTCAAAAAGACTGATTATAAATATGCCATTTGTTTTGTCAAAAAGACGTCACGGTTTGATTATAAATACGTCATTTATGTTAAAGACGTCATATTTTGGTCAAAAAAACTTTTTGATCATACATTCGTCACAGTTTTGATCATAAATGAGTCATATTTTGGTCATGAGGACGTCACTTAATTATTGATCATAAATACCTCATTTATTGGTCAACTTCCTACGTGAACGCTGATAACAAAGTTGTTTGTCAAAAACGGTTAGTGACAGTATATATCGCACTCTCGCTTCAGAAGTAACACAACATACAATTTTTCATTTTCAGATATATCATTTTCAGTTCGGATTCCAGAATTCATCCACTTTCATTTCTAGAGTGCAATATATAAACCTAGATGACTATTGTAAACTCATCACAGCATGTTTCATTATAAATACCACCTTGCTATATTTGCTAATATTAACATGGCTGCATTCCTTCAATTAATCTTTAATGATCAATTAGGGGACGAATGATATTTTTCTGGAATTAAGCTTAATGGGCTGTTATTATTCGAGTATTTTCCTTGACACACCAGCTGACAATGTCCAATTACACGAGCTTTTATTATTGCATGTACTACGTCGACTATTTGTAACAACTCTCCGAAATTAAATGTCCTATAATAAAAAACAACGTATGAAGAACATATCTGAAAAACGTGTCAAACACATGTATCAATTAAATCCACATATTAATCTAATTCTACGTTTTAATTCTACGTCATATTTTGGTCATCGAGAAATCAATTATTGGTCAGAAAAACGTCATATTTTGGTCATCAAGACGACATTTATTGGTCAAAATGACGTCATTTTTGGTCATCAAGATGTCATTTATTGGTCAAAAATACGTCATTTTTGGTCATCAAGACGTCATATATTGGTCAAAAGATGTCATTTATTGGTCAGAATACGTCATATTTTGGTTGTCAAGACGTTATTTATTGATCAAAAAGACGTCGTTTGTTGGTATATGTAGACAAAATGTCTATAGCTTCAGCTTACCTTTTAAAAACATAAATAAAATTCCCTGATAATTTCAAATTTCTCAAACTGCAGACAATTAACATACAACGTACATCATGTTACATTGTGCAAAGAAAAAGGCGAAAAAGGTGATGAATTTTAATGCGAGTAAAATAAAATTAAACTGCATGGTGCTTAACCGTAAATAATAACAACGTTTTAAGAACTGCTGACAGGCTTACGCGTTTCGATGCACAACAGAAAAGTACATAAACTTAAGAACAAAGAGGGGGGTCTAGCGCATGCTTCTACCCTCTGCCTCTCTGTGGGACACTTTCACCTGGTTTTCAATTCTCGACAGATTTGCGTGCTTGAGATTTTGAGAAAATTGTAAACTGCGCTGGATTTTTGGTTTTGAACCAGAAATTTAATTGACATGAAGTTGACAAACTTGGAACAACATCCGGCGTTAAAGTTTTAAACGTGTATGGAACATTAATCAGAAAGACATTTCCATCGATTCGTAAATTTGAAATAGGAAATGTTCAGGACTCGGGTTCAGAACCCAGCTCTAAGCATTTCTAACGGTTTTCCAACAGAGTTTAAGGCGCCAAATTTGAAAACTTCAAGCTACGACCACACTGGAGGAAACCTAGAGGAAGATTTTGTTGCTAAATGTTGCCACTTATTTCTGGAAACAAAACTTGAGTAAACTTACTGAAACATGCTGTTCATATCAGACATGCAACTTATAGGAACTTTATAGAATAACAGTTATTTCTGCCAGTTATTTCTGGAAACAAACTATGTAAACATACTGCAACATGCCGTTCACACCAAACATGCAACTTATAGAAACTTCGAAGAAGAACAGTAATTTCTTCCAGTTATTTCTGGAAACAAACTTATGCAAATTTACTGGAACATGCTGTTCACACCAGACATGCAACTTAGAGGAACAGTTTCTAGAGTAACAGTATGATACACATCATGCATACAACTTACACTGTGCAGATTTGCACCCGCAGTATCTCACAGAAACAGAAATGTTTACTCGTTTTTGGCTAAATTTCCTTTGATCTTTGCCGCGTTTTATGAAAACATGAAAATTTAGGGAGCTTTTGTTTCTGTTGCCATAAACAATAATGAACTTTCTATAACACTCAGGAACATTCAGGAAGAAGTTGATGAAACAAGCAACCGAAACAGAAATTCCTCTATGTTTCTTCCAGTTAAATCCTAGATTTCCTTTGATCTTTACCACTTTTTATGGAAACATGAAACTATGGGGAGCTTCTGTTTCTGTTGCCATAAACAATAAAGTAACTTTCAGCAACACTCAGGAACATACATGTATATGAAGAAGTTGAAGGAACAAGCAGCAGATTCTTCCAGTTTTCTAAATTTTCTTTGATCTTCACCGCTTTTTATGGAAACATGAAACTTAGGGGAACTTTTGTTTCTATTGCGATGAACAATACTTTCAGCAATACTCAAGATCATACAGGAAAAAGTTGAAGGGACAAAAAACAGAAACAGGAAGCTCCTCTATGTTTCTTCCAGTGTGGACGTAGCTTTAGGGTATACGAACTTGCCAAAATACAGAATGACACAAAACTGTGATCCTATAATTGTTGGTGTAATCATGTACAGTTTAGTGCAAATTCAAACTCCTGTTCAAATTGTTATACAATTTATTGGAACATTAAAACTCAGCTGAGATTCTCCAACGCGTCACTTGACCGCAGTCAAAGTTTAAAACACCGCTGGGGGCACCACAAACAGCGTCTTCTGCTTATCCTATAAATAGTGTATTAACGGTCCTAGAACTGGGGGTGGAGGCATTCAAAACTCACAGGGCACTAAAATAACTCAATCTTTTTAAAATGCGAACACAATAAGCGCCACACAATTTGACACAAAAGAAATCGGATTGCAAATGGCGGCCGTTAACCATTGTCTGGAAGCAGAGGGCGCTGCCGTCGCCGGGGCATATGTTACGTTTCGAGCTCCGGGGGCCATTCAATGGTCCGAGAGTGTGTGGGAATGGGGGTGGGGAGGGGGGAGAAAAGTGTCAATGAAAACCCAAGCTAGGCCCTGCATCCCCAATCGCGGGGTACCCATGCAAGGAGTGCTGTTTCGGCACAACAATGCCGAAAAAAAAGCATAAAAGAGGTGCTCGGTGGTAGTGCTGCTGGTAGTGATTAGGGGGCGGGTGGGTAGGGGGCGCCACGGAGGGGGTGGCGGGTATCACACGTGCTGCCCAGCTACGAATTGCTCGCTCTTCACCGTAAAAGCTCGAGCCGTTTGCACCTGTCCTTAAGGACGATGCTCATTGGTGGATGGCGGCGCTCGCACCTGACCGTCGACGGCTGGCTGCCCGGCCGTTACCAGCAATCACAATAGCCTCCGGGGGTGGGTCGAGGGGTTCGGCGGTGGGGAGGGGAACCCGGGGGTCGAACCGAGAGGATTTGAAGGCGACCCAAGGGCCCAGGAACCTCAGTTTGAAAGCGCACCTCACACGCTCCGCATCGTTCCTCCTCTGCTCCTGACTTCCAAATTTAAGGGCAGTCAGTTCAAACTTTGGGAATTTTTTTTTTTACGAAATCGTACTTCGTCGCAAACATGCCGCGTGCGTTTCTCATCAAAAAGAAACGCCACCATGGATTATTTTCGTCGTCGTCTTCGGACGTTAAACGCCAGAAATGGCATCTTGGACTCACTGCCTCGCACGTGGAACTTGGTAAGTTCAAAAACTGTTTTATCTTATCTTTGCCCGGAGTCAACAACAAAATATCTGTGAAAGTTCAAAGGCACTGAATGAAAGAATATGAGAAATTTTTAAATTTCTTAAAAGACAGAAATCGGTACATATACTTGAGTTTTTTTAAAAAAAGCAAAAACATAGATAAAGGCAGTTTTGGAAAAATTGTTCGATCGCCAAGAAATTCAACTTCTCTCCAAATGCAGGCGTCACGTTCATAAAGCTCATTCCAAATTTGTTTGGACAATTACACTATGAAGCAAAACTAAATAAAAAACAAGCCGATTTTTCCAAATTTGCACGAAACATGAAAAAGCAAAACTAAATTTTGACCAAAAAAAATAAGCTGACTTCCCAAATTTGTTTGAACAACTATATAAAGAAGCAAACTAAACCAACAAACAAGCCGATTTTTCCAAATTTGAATAGAACATGAAAAGCAAAACTAAATTTTAAAAAAATCAGCCGATTTTTCCAAATTTGTTTGAACAACTACATGAAAATGCAAAACTAAATCAAAAAAACAAGCCGATTTTTCCAAACCTGTTTGAATCATTACATGAAGAAGCAAATCTAAATTAAAAAAAAAAACAATTCGATTTTTCCATATTTGAAAAAAAAAACTATACCTGTTGATTGACTTCTTAATAACAAGAAGTTATTAAAAGTTAAATTTTTTCAATGTTGAGGAAATTCCAAAAAAATACTTAGAACAGATTTCAATTCGAGAAAGAACTTATCAGAACCATGTACCGTACGAACTCTTGACTGACCAATGCCATTTTTTCTATCCAGATCTTGTTGAAAAGAAGGAACGAAACTACGACAGCGGAAGTGAGAGCGGATGTAGCTCCACAACCTCGAGTCAAATGCCTTCGCCATCAGCCAGCCCAAACCCTCCTTTGGTGCCTGCTACAGCACCAACCTTCCTTGGCCGCCCAACGGCCATCTTGGGGGATCTTTACGGCCGTTCCTCCGTCTTGGAACCATTGAACCTGAACGCCTCCAGCGCCGCCAGCGCCATCCCGTGGATGAAGCCTTTCCTGACGCCATATCTTCCTTTCAACTTTCCCTACCCTTATTCTTCCAACCCCTATTCGGAAGCCGCATATCCGCACCACTTCCTGCCGCCATCATCCTCGGTGTCGCCATCGTCCCACCGGGCCTTGCACCCCCATCAGGGGTACTCCGTCCCCTCCGTGCCCAAAGGCACCCTGTATCCCTCCAGGTCGGAGCCTCCCTCGCCATCCTGCCCATGTCCACTTTCCCCCTACACGCCGCCGCGAGATGGCGCCCCGGTCTCCAAGGCGCCCCAGGGCGACAAACTGACATTTCCGGTACGCGACGAGCACACTGAGTCCTCAGATAGCAACGCCACCGTGGACTCCGCCGTCAACATGACCGTCACCTCCAACTACTGGACGGAATCCGAGAGGTGCGACAGTAACGGAAGTGTCCAAAGCGAGGACAAGGACTACGACGACCAGCTGGTCATCCGCGAGGACTCACCCAAGCCGCTGACCAACAGTAGTTCGCGTCGCCGACCGCAAGAGGGCGGTCCACGCTACCAGTGCCCGAACTGCAACAAGAGCTACTCGACTTACAGCGGACTTTCCAAACATCAGCAGTTCCATTGCTCCACCACCAACAAGCGCTCTTTTAGCTGCAAGTACTGCGACAAAGTGTACATGTCCCTCGGCTCGCTCAAGATGCACATCCGGTGCCACAGCCTGCCCTGCTTGTGCCCCATGTGCCCCAAGAGGTTCTCCCGCCCATGGCTGCTGCAAGGACACATTCGCACCCACACTGGAGAGAAACCTTTCATCTGTCCGAACTGCAACAGGGCCTTCGCTGACCGATCCAACTTGAGGGCGCACTTGCAGACGCACTCGGACGTCAAGAAGTACTCTTGCAAGGCTTGCGGCAAGACATTTTCCAGAATGTCCCTCTTGCTGAAGCACGGCGATGGCGGCGCTTGCACGGCCAACTCCGCTGTCCCCCAGAGCTAAGACAGGCTCGGACCTTGAGTGACCAAAGAATTGGTTAAAACCCAAAGCCAAACCTCTCCAGAGACTAAAAAGACATTGAAGACTTCAAACACGCACAGTATGGTCATGTGCATGGTCGGGGATCCCAAAGCCTCTGAAAAAGCCGAAGATTTTGCCTCGCCGGAAATAGAAATTATATACGAACAGTCGAAAAAAAAGTCGTGGAAAAAAACGGAAATGTTTTTATTGTTAAGCAGCATCAAATGAGAAAACGTCTATCAAATACAGGGTGAATCAGCAATCGCCCTATCCACGAAGAAAATAAGCCAAATATTAAAAAAATGCATTGCTGACACACCCTGTATGATGAACAAAAATTGAACATTTTCGAATTGTTGCGCTAAAGACTGCTTGTTTTTTATATATAATGTGAAAAAATAGTCAGTAGTTTGCACCTAGATGTGCTTCTTCTTCTTATGCTTACTTAGTTTTAAATTTAAAAAAAAACAACTCAAATTATATACTCAAAAGTATGGCGTATGTGCCAAACAAAAATTCCATCAATGATTGGATATTTTAAAAACGTGTGAATATATAAGTATTCTGAAATTTAAAAGAAAGTTAAATTAAAAACGGAAATTCCATCAAGGAGTGTTCTGCATTTAAATTAAAAACAAATTCCATCAATGATTGGATATTTTAAAAAAGTGTGAATATACATGTACAGGTACATGTATAAGTATTCTGAAATTTAAAAGGTAGAGTTCTAGAGTTAAATTTAAAAAAAAATATCATATTAATAAATCTACGTCATTAAAAGTTATGGTTTATAACGAAGTTCTAGTCATTTGTTATTACAAAGAGTCCAGCCATATATCTGAGATTAAAAATGCCCTTTACCTCAAGTTAGACTTAGGAAAAACGTGTCATCCCTTTTTTATTATATAACATTATCCCACTCGTCCGTTTATGATCAATTTACTTCTACTTATATAAAATATCGATTATTATTATTATTATTATTATTACTCGCACATTTACCATGAGCTGCACCTTTTCCATCGCCTTAGTCATTATATGTATGTTGTATGGAAAGTACAACCCAAATCTTGTACGTAATTTTATCAAATCTATATTGAAATAGGCTCATAGTTAAATTATGTACGACATGAAATTTGCCTATTTAAATATATTATATTTGTTATGCGAAGAATAAATCGTTATAATTTCACTGATACCCATATGTCCTTGTATTTCTTTGTTCTGTTTAAAAACAGAACAAATATTTGTACCATAGAGATCTACTGTAGGACTATAGTCTGACATTTGTTTACATCTGACATCCATGGTCTCTATTTCGGAATTTTAAAATACCAACTATACAAAATATAGCTTATCTTAGATCGTTTAAGAAATCTTTTAATGAAATTAGTCAATATACTGTATACATTGTAAATGACTCGCTTTTCAAATAAAATAAAACAAAGTTTTTGAAAAGATGGACAATATCAGCCACAATGAAATAAAATACAAATTTCAATATTCAAAATGCCTAATAATAGTACATGTATATCCCGAAGAAGGAGTTGATTTATATGCACTAAAATAAAACCAGAAGTAACAACAACTTTATATAAATTCAGAAATGGTTAAACTCGCAACATTTTTATAAAACTAAGTTTTCACAATAACTGAGTACATTGTGGTGCATAATGTAAGCTACATGTATAATGTGTTCAGCAAATAATGCAATAAGTGAACTTCACGCGTTCATTAATACTGTCATGACCTTCTGAGAGTGACATTAACAATGATCGTGTAAAGTGAAAAAATGTGGAATGATGACCAGTAATGATGAAAATCCGGATTTTGGCATCCTCAAGGCGGGTACATACCAACGAAACATTGTTGCGAAACACTGTTTCGCAACAAAAAAGTTTCCGAAATATGTTTCGTGTTTGCAATGCCTGAAAGAAGTCTCGGAAACATTTGCGTACACACCAACGAAACAATTCTATGAAACAAAGATGGAGGACACTGTTAAAATAATTCTCCAATTCAAAATTTATTTTAGCAATGTGATTACCATCATCGATTAAAATTAGATTATTGTATCAGAGGGGTTATATTTATTAAAATGACGAGGAATCGCGCTTTTGTTTGCGTTGCGTCGTCTGTTTATTTCGTTCCAACACGTGTGAAGTAGGCCTACATATAGCTACGTACGTACGTCGTACTCGTTTTAATCTACAGTATATGGCGAAAAATACTTTCAAATTCCGATTTGTTGTTTTAAAAATTGAAATCCACAAAAAAAATGTTCGATTGTTGTTTTTTCACCTAGTGAATTGAAAATTTAAATTAAAATCAACGTCCAAAATAGACAGGTTTTCACTCCTATATACAGTATAGTATATATCCCGGTACAACGTCGTCTGCCTTGGCAAAAATGGCAGACGACGAAACCCAAGCAAAGTAGAAAAACTGACGTCACAACTCATTTCGCGCATGCGCCGTGAAAATTGTTTCGGAAACACCCTTTGATCGACCGACATCGGGTGGCTGGAGGAAACACGCCATGAAACATTGTTGCATAGAAAAATGTTGCGCCAAAATGTTGCGAAACTTTTTTTTGGAGTGTACACACCAACGAAACATTGTTTCGCAACAAAGTTTCCTTGGTGTGTGCCCGCCTTAAGATATAGATCATTAAATTGAATTAGCTACCTGATTTAAACAAATAATGTCGTGCTATAAAATTAAAATAGCATTAAAAATATTTCTAATTAATGCGAATTAAATATTATTCGTATAGGACGAAAATAACTAGTTTTGTGAAAAATAAAAAAGTGTTTTTCGTATTGTTTTAAATTCTTGACCAATTTTTATTATGTAAAATTTAAAAAAAAAACTAGAAAAAAATTAAAATCATCAAATCAATCATCTTCAAATCGCTCAGAATACATTATTATTAAAAAGAGCAAGGCTAAGTAGTTCATGACCAAAGTTTGCAGCCTTTGGTCATCGCCTAAACAGACCTGCATTTACGGGACGAATTAAAACTGCAGCTTTTCCTAACATCATTTAAATTGTTTCAATAAATTTAAAAAAAGAAATAAAAAAGCATGCATAGACAGGGAATCGAACCCGGGACTACCAGGTAACAGGAGAGCTTTCTACCACCGAACTACCCATGCTGAATCGATTATGCAATAATTTAAAATTTCCTAACGAATTTTGCATATAATTTTAGAAGCTAATAACTAATTACGTGAAGATAATTAATGACGTCATTTATTATTAAGTTTATTTTAATTTGTTGTTCATGTTTTTTAATTATATAAAATTTGTTTTCTGCAAAGCTATTGTTTAGAAGATAGTTAAGAGATGGCAATCTGTATGGTCCACGAACCAAGTTGTTTATAAGATCCTTATACAAAATATTAATTTATAAAGATTAATTTTTTATGCAGTTTTTAACATTTGGATTAGTTTTTTTTTCCTCGAAGTTTTATTAATTTTTGGATAAGTTTTAAATTTGACACTTCTTTGAAAACTTAATAAGCTTGATGAAAATGCAAAATTTGTCCGCTAACTCACACTTTTTTGTATAGTATCCCACATTTTGTATATAATTTTCTGCAAAAATTCTCAATTTTTTTAAAGAAAATTTTGCTAACCGATGACTGATTTTATTCACATCTCGAAAACGTAAGATATTTGCATCTTTTAACACTATCGAAAGTATGGTTTTTCCTAATTTTTAATATTTTAAAGAAAAATCAAAAATTCGACTTGTGCCGCTATTTATTGTTGCAATGTTATCGTTAGATCGATCGTTACGTATAAATCCAACTGTTTGTGGAAACGTATGAAAATACATGTACAAAAGTCAGTATTTTTATTTTTTGGCTACGTTATTTGCACAATGTTCTCAGACTTATGTTGTAAAAAAGTATGTAAAAAGATGCATCAAGCTGGAATCGCAACTGTGCCACCATATTGGGAGGCTAACATTCTAACACTAAACCACCGATTTTGATAGTTTCATTTAAAGTTTTCATTCTTAAAAAAACATCCCTTATTAGCAGATCTAAAATTAAACGGGAAATTCGGTGGGAAATTTGGAATTAATGCGGCCACCAATCAGTATCGGTGGTTCGATGGTAGAATGCTCGCCTCCCATGTGGGCTACCCGGGTTCGATTCCAGTTCAACGCATGTTTTGCTTTTTTTTTTCAATTAATTTAAATAGTTTTAGGTTAAGCTACAGTTTTTATTCAGACCACAGACGTCTGTTACTTTAGTATAAAACCATTACTGAAAGACTTTGGTCGTATACTTTATTCAATGACACCATTTTATTGACTTTTATACTAAGTTACTTGGAAACGTTTAAAAGTATTATTGAAAATTATTATTTAAAAGTATTATTGAAGATGGCATTTCCAAATTTATTCCAATGAAATTAAGCCGCAGCAGTTCAGAACCAGTT
>JAQGAO010006282.1:0-12487 GCA_034697705.1 Ommatoiulus sabulosus | reverse complement strand
ACAAAAGTCAATCAAAGTCAGGCTAAAATGAGAATGAAATGGACAAAAGTCAATGAAAGTCAGGCAAAAATGAGAATAAAATGGACAAAAGTCAATCAAAGTCAGGCTAAAATGAGAATGAAATGGACAAAAGTCAATCAAAGTCAGGCAAAAATGAGAATAAAATGGACAATAGTCAATCAAAGTCAGGCAAAAATGAGAATGAAATGGACAAAAGTCAATCAAAGTCAGGCTAAAATGAGAATGAAATGGACAAAAGTCAATGAAAGTCAGGCAAAAATGAGAATGAAATGGACAAAAGTCAATCAAAGTCAGGCAAAAATAAGAATAAAATGGACAAAAGTCAATCAAAGTCAGGCAAAAATGAGAATAAAATGGACAAAAGTCAATCTAAAGTCAGGCAAAAATGAGAATAAAATGGAGCAAAGTCAGGCTAGTCGATTTTTGAAATGAATGTAAGAAATGTTGTAACGTCTTTTGTTGGATGACTTTTTGTAGGTTTGGACGAGGTGCGACCTCACATGTTGCTGGGGGTCATCATACGTCACAGGGGCAAGAGGAAAGTGGGCGCCAAGGACGCTTCGGGAAAAAGCTCAAAATCAAAGAAATCGTAAGTCGCCATATTTGCTGTCATTATCCAAAATTTTTCAAAGTTTTTTTCACGTTTTCTGAAGAAAAACTCGCAAAATGTTCAATCTTTTACGACGGCAAACGTGCAAAGTTTTCAGACTACCTTTCCGAGCTTTTTCGTAATTTTGCAGTATTAAAAACTCGGAAACTGTTGAAAATATTAGGAATTATATTTGAAATTGCGACCGTTTTCGAGTATGATTCGTAATATTTTCAACAGTTTCTGAGTAGGAGTTTTGAAAATTTTATAACTTTTCGTATACATTTATTTCCCTGTCCAAAGTTGTAAAACTTTTCTTATAGAATTATGCAAGATTTCCGAGCCCAAATTTGTAAACTTTTCGTATATACGATTTCCCAGCCCAAATTTGTAATTTGTTCAACAGTTTCTGTGTACCAGTTCTAGAAAATTTAAAAACTTTTCGTAATAGAATTTCGCAAGATTTCCGAGCCCAAATTTGTTATTTTTTCAGCAGTTTTTGAATACGAGTTTTGAAAATTTTAAAACTTCTCGTATACGATTTCCCTGTCCAAATTTGTAATATTTTTAACAGTTGCTGAGCACGAGTTTTTGAAAACTGTTAAAACTTTTCGTAAAACAATTTTGCGAGATTTCCGAGCCCAAATTTGTAATTTTTTCCGCAGTTTCTGAGTACAAGTTTTTAAAATTTTAAAACTTTTCGTGTACAATTTCCCAGCCTAAATTTGTAATATTTTCAGCAGTTTCTGAGTACGAGTTTTGAAATTTTTAAAACTTTTCGTACACGATTTCCCTGTCCAAATTTGTAATATTTTTAACAGTTTCTGAGTACTAGTTTTGGAAAATTTTAAAACTTTTCGTAATTCAATTACGCGAGATTTCCGAGCCCAAATTTGTAATGTTTTCAACAGTTTCTGAGTACGAGTTTTGAAAATTTTAAAACTTTTCCTAAACGATTTCCCAGCCCAAATTTGTAAAATTTTCAACTGTTTTCAATTAACGCAGATTCCGAGGACGAGTTTGCAAAATTTACTACATTTGCGCTCGTAAAATCTCACCAATTTGTTATTATTTATTTATTTATTAATAAACAGTTTTTAATAAACTGTCCGAAACTGTTGAAAATCACGCAAATTTGTCTTCGGAAAAAAAATTGTTGCAAATTTTACAATTTTGTACTCGAAAAAAGTTGGAAATCTCAGGACAATTGGGGAGTACAAATTTTGCAAAACTATCTACATTTTACAAATTTTTCACGTTCTAATTTCGCAACATGTTCGTATTTTAATACGATAATATTTTATTCATTCATTCATTTTTTTTTCTTCCAATTTTAGTTTGACTAAAAGAAAACTTTCTATTCGTAACAGGGTCTTGACCACGGCCGACAGCCTGGAGATCAGCAACGACAGCAGCGACGCCCTCGTGGACGGCAAGCTCTACAAGCGGGTCAAGTTCGACTTGTCCTCCAAGTCGGACTCGGCCGACATTCCCTACGAACCGTCCTACACCCCGCTATTGGACGGCCTCAAGAAGAAGAGCAGCGGCTCCGGCGCGGGAGCCGAAGACGGATCATCGCCTTACGAACCGTCTTTCACGCCGCCTCTGGAGCAGATGGGCAAGAAGCGAAGACGCGACAACGACAACAGCAGTCCGTACTCGCCGGGCCACGACAACGAGGACGACGACGACAAGCCTCACGATCGTGAAGAGGCCGCCGAGGAAGCCGTGAAGATGTCCAAGACCATCATCCCGGGACTCCTCTCCGGCTCGGTGTCCTCGCAGAGCGTGAGCGAGCTCATCGACCAGATCTCCATGAGTTCCAACCCCACGGGAATCACCACCACCGTGCTGGCCTCCATCGCCACCGCCACCAACCTGGAGCAGCAGCGGCAGTTGCTCATCGAACTCACTCAGAAGGTGGAAGAGCAGAAGAGGCAGTTGGA
Organism: Ommatoiulus sabulosus; assembly: GCA_034697705.1. Lineage (NCBI taxonomy): Eukaryota > Metazoa > Arthropoda > Diplopoda > Julida > Julidae > Ommatoiulus > Ommatoiulus sabulosus. Next base: position 9,931 of record JAQGAO010006282.1, on the reverse strand, counting down.
AATGCAGAAGCAGCAGATCGCCACCAAGGTCACGGCGCAGGTCATGGGTGCCATGGCGCCCTTTTCCATAGCCCACGCCGCGCCGGAGTCGGTGTCGTTGCCCATGGCTTCCGAGGCGGCCAAGTCCGCGCTGGGAAGTCTGAAGGGAGCCGACGCGCCGTATTCGCCGTCTTACACGCCGCCGCTGGACGCGGCGGCTTTGGATTCCTTGATGCCGCCGCTGAAGCTGCCCGACACCAGCAGCATTTCCTTGCCGCCCAACCTGCAAGAGATCTTGGAGAGCATCAAGAAGCAAGGCAGCGGTAGCACCGCCGTGGGAGTGGCCGGCATTCCCGTTCCTAACGACCCGGTGGCGATAAATCCGCTGTTGGAGGACCCCATCGTGAAGAACTTTTCCGTGGTGGAAGAGTCCTCCGTCGCCAGCAGCTCCTCGAGCAGCAACCAGCAGTCCGAGAAGGTCGAAGGAGCCGAAGAGCTTCCCGGACTTCCCGAGATCGAGCTGCCGCCGCTGGAGGACGCGGACAAGTCCGCTCCGTCGCACGTGTCGCCTGTCAAGCAGTCGGATCCCAGACTGAAGAGGAAGGATCCGCGTTTGAAGACTCCGGAACCGGCCAGCAAGAGCACGTTGGGATCCCTGTCGGCCTCGGAACTGATGGCCATCGCTCTGAAGCAGTTCGAGGATTTGCCGCCGGCCCAACCCGCGCCGGAATCTAACGCCTCCGACGCCGCGTCGATGGTCATCTCTGGCGATCAAAGCGTCGGTGGCATCAAGCTGCCGGTCGGTCGAAAGAAAGGCCCCCCGCCGGCGTCCAAAGCTGCCGCCAGAGATTCGAAACTGCCCTTCGAAAGCGTGGCCTTGAAGCCTCCTCGGGGCGCCAGGAAGATAACCATGAACATCCCTTCCGAAATCCAGGTCCGCAAGGACATCCAGCCTCCGGGAGTCGACGAACCCGCGGAGGAACAGTCTTCGTCTTCGGAGATGGCCACGGACGCCATGCTGCAGGCTTCTTCGGTGCCGCCGCACATAGTGGCCGATCCCATTCCTTCGCCGCCCTTCATGCCTGGCGTGGTTCCACCGCAGGCCTTCGCGGGACCGCCGCCCGGATTCGGAATTCCGCGACCCATGTTCGCGCCTTTCGCTCCGCCGCCGCCTTTTCCGCCTCCTCCCGGCGCGAACTTCTGGCCGCAGAACAACAACCAAGGAGGAGGAGGAGGAAGAGGAGGGGGAGGAGCCGGTGGAGGTCATCCGCAACAGGATTGGCGAGGCGGTGGACCGAGATTCAGAGGAAGGGGAAGAGGTAGGTGGCAACGTGGCGGCGGCGGCGGCAACTGGGACAACCGCCCCAACTACTCCGGCGGCAACGAGTGGGGCGGTCAGGACAAGGACGATCGCAAGGATTGGCACGGCGGCAGAGACCGCGATGACCGGGACGAAAGGGACCAGGGAAGAAACAGAGAAAGAGGAGGACGAGACAGGGACTGGGGCCGGAGAGGAAACCGGAGGGACAGGGATCGGAGCGACAGCTCGGAGAGGGACGATAGACGCTCCTCCAGGGACAGCAGGCGGGACAGGGACAGGGATCGGAGCAGCAGCAGCGAGAGGGACGATAAGCGGGATAGACACGGCAGGGACAGGGATCGGGATCGGAGCAGCAGCGGAAGCGACAAAGACGATCGTAGAGAGTCCAAGGATAGAGCGCGGCATCGGGATAAGGAGTAAGTCCAAAAAGTGATCGCGGTTAATGACAATGACCGCGGATTTTGAGAAACTTTGGTCGTCTTTGGCGGCCCCCCGAAGAGCAATTTCTGACCGGATTTTGTAAGTTGTTGTCTTCGCCGCCCCCCGAAGAGCGCGCGCATGTTCCCAGCCTCGGATGCTTCGCGCGCCATCCTAGCATTTCAATTTGAGGTACGTACGCTCTTCGAGAAGTCTTAAGTTGACTCGTTGCTTCGCCGCCCCTGAAGAGCGCGCGCATGATATCCTAGCATTTCGAGGTCCTTGGATGCTCGCGCGCCATCCTAGCATTTTGCGGTACGCTCTTCGAGAAGTCTTAAGTTGACTCGTTCATTCCTGGACGCGCTTCGAGAGTCGATTTCGTCTGACACCGGATTCGTAAGAGTATCTATCCTACATTGGCGTGATGTTTCGACAAGATGTTTTTGGACCCACTCGCGCTCTCCGAGACGGTAACTCTCCCGTACGCTGTAAGAGGTCCTGACTCGGTGAACTGACCTCTTCGGGTCTCGTCTTGTCTTGAGCGCAGTTTGCGTCGCGCGACCGCTTCTCCGGCGCTTTGCTAGACCAAGAGTATCGGATCTCTGGGAGTTGGAACTCATCGGGCGGTCATCCATGGCCGAGCAAGAAGCAGTGTCTCGATCTTAATAAATTTTGTTTTTGCATTTGAAAAAAAAGGTTTTTTTCTGGAGAATTGTGCCGTTACCAACTCGTGTTTTCAAAATCTCTCCGGTACGTCGAATATGGCGGCGATGAAGATGTCCACGGCTTTTGGGCAATGTCTCGAGAGGATGGTTCGAGAACTGCTAACGCCGTTGTCGAAATGATGGAAAATTATGGAAATAACTTCCGGAAATTAATAATACTCGCTTGGAAACTGTTTTTTTTCCCGGGATGTAGATTCGCATCTCGTCCGATATTTTCATTTTCATGGAATGTTGGAAAAATAAACGTTCCAAAATCGTTCCGTTCCGGGAAATTATTAATTGAAAATATTAATTCATGGGCATTTTCATTTTTCTACTTTTTTAAATCGCTCCATTTGTCTAAATTGTTACATTTTTTGGAAATACGGCGTGAATTTTGAAGTTCAGGCAATGTGGCATTATTGGAATTTCACATTTTTGAAATTTTTAATTTTTAATTTCACGGAATGTGACTTTACATACGATGGAACTTTTTCTGATTTAAATTTTTATTCCGATTATTAATCAAATATTATTTCGATTCGCTTTTTCAATTTTGGAGGAATCGTTCCATTTAAATCGTTGGAAAAAGAACGTAAAAGATCGGAAAAAGGAAGTTTGTTTTTCATCCCAAATTTCAAAGATTGGGAAAATAACGTTCCTGTTTTTGGAATAAACAGGAACATGAAATGTTGGAAAAAGAGAGTTTGTTTTTCACTAATTTCAAAATTATGAAATAAAAGTTTTTTCTGTGAAAAATTTAAAAAATTAGAAATTGAAATTTGTTTTTCACTGAAAATGTCAGTTTTCCATCCTGAATGAGGAGTGACCTTTGACCTCGCCTTATTTGACGTACTTAATTATTTTTCCATCATCAAGTTAAGGTCAAGTAATTTGACATTGAGCGAAGAGACGCCATGTTTTTCGGAAACGTTACAAATATTGTTGAATGGAACGAATTTTTCCACAATGTCATTTTTGGCGAAATCACATCAATATTTCAAGTAAGTGACAACTTAAAAAAACTTGAGTTTACGGTGAAGTGACACAACTCGAAATTTTTCCTTTTGAGATGACGCGAGTTGTTTCCAAAATTGAAAAATGAAAGTTTCAGGGTTCCCCCAGATCTGAAAAACCTGGAAAAGTCAGGGAACTTGAAAATGACCTGGAAAAGTCAGGGAAATTCAACGCAGAGCCCATTTTTTAAGTAGAAATTTGCAACATTTTTCCACGTTTTCGGAGTATAGATTGGCAAACTTTTCCACGTTTTCAATGTACCAATTTACACAATTTCTCACGTTTTCTTAGTATTAATTTGCAAAAATTTCCACGTTTTTTGAGTACAAATTTTCCACGTTTTCCTAATACAAATTTGCCAAATTTCCCACGTTTTCCGAATAGAAATTTGCAAAATTTTCCACGTTTTCCGATTAGAAATTAGCAAAATTGTCCACGTTTTCCGTGTGCAAATTTTCAAAATTTTCCACGTTTTCCTAATACAAATTTCCCACGTTTTCCGAATAGAAATTTGCAAAATTTTCCACGTTTTCCGTGTACAAATTTCCCACGTTTTCCGATTAGAAATTAGCAAAATTGTCCACGTTTTCCGTGTACAAATTTTCAAAATTCTCTAGGTTTTCTGAGCACAAATTTGTAACATTTTCCGAATACAAAAATTTTCCATTTTAAAAAATTCATACAATTTTTTTTAATTTTCAAAATTGTCGTTAGTAAATTTAAAAAAATATTTTCCAGTGACAATTTTGGAAAATATGTCAATTTTTCACGTTGTCATTGGTCAGGGAAATTTTTTTTTAAACCTGGAAAAGTCAGGGAAGTTAAAATTGAAATTTCTGGGGGAACCCTGCGATCTCAATCATTTGAATTTCTGAAACAGTAACCATCTAAACCCTTATACGATTGAAATGCAGTTAAAATACAGAGCACTTCTCATTGTAAAATGCAATTGAAAATAAAGTTATTAATGTTATAATATGTTAAACTGTGTTATAAAGTAGATAGTAAACAAATTCATTTTAGAGAAAATCACAATTAACATGAAATTAATAAGTCGACATTTTAAATTCTGTAATGAATTTTGTATTTCATAATTCATGTTGAATTTCACGATTCATTTAAAATTCCATATTTGTATTTTAAAATGCATCGTGAATGCATTTCGCCGATTCAAACGCAGTTCCAAAATCTATAAAAAATATATTAGGTTGATATATTTAGGTTGAGCTGATTTCTCATTGTGTAATGCATATCAGAATACATTTTTCAATATGAAAATGAATTTCTCAAACAATTTCGCAATGAACATGAAATTGAAAATGAGTTTTAAACGTGTTCCTAGTGCAGTTCTCAAATTCATCAAAAAATGAATTAAAAAATACATTTTGAAATGCATTTTGCAATATTGTAATATATTTAAAACAAATTTGGCAATTGACGTCTAATATTAAAATAAAAAGCATTTTAATGCGCGTTTCCTCGCAACGTGGTTACGTGTAGGCCTAGGTCTAATCAAAAACCTCATTTTACATTCAAAAACAATCATGGTCCCAGAATATGGAATTAAGTGTATTTGTTTTTATTTGCATAAATAAACAAAAGTTCTTTTCATTTTGGAGGGAAAGAAACCTTTCATTGTTAAGAAAAGGCCCCGAAGATTTCTCATTTCTGATAAATTTAAATGTCTTGTTATGAATACAAATACTTCTGAAATTGAATGCCAGCCTATGCGCGTTGTCAGTCTGAAACCAACAATATTTTTGCATAGGGAATTAATTCTAATTAATGCAAATATTATTTTTCTTTCCCGGAATAATCGCAGATGGTGAAATCCCATCCTAGATAAATCAATTTATTGAAATGGCATATTTGCCATCTTCTTCCTCGGATTGGAAAGCTTTAAGAACCGGATTACTCGTTTGTCTTGCTTTAAAAGTAGTTAATCATCGTTTTTAGTCTTTTCTGATGCAAAAATCGATATATTCGAGTGTTTGGCAAACCTCCATTTTATTAAAAAAGGCAAGAGCATCGTTTATGCTGGGCGTCGACCCATCGTTCAATTAAACATTTGTGCAATATGTGAAAATTTAATTCAATCTCAGAAAATTGCATGGTGATATTGCACCTCCGCATCAGAAGTGACACTACTGAAAAACAGTAAATAACTGTTTTAAGACTTTATTAAGTCAACCAAAATGTGATCTATTTACAATAAAAACGACATGTGAGGTTACCCTATAGTTTCGGCTTATAATTTAATTTTTGTCACTTTATAATTTCGTGGATTACAATTAATACATTAAAACTTCTCACATTACCACTTCAGCAATTTGCTCCAAGATGCTCCATAGAAAAACACACATAAATACATACATACATCAATACATCATCTGTTCTCTATATAATGTAGGTAAAATATTCGATGAAAACGACGAATCATTTGACTTGACTTAATATCATCTTAAATTGACAATTTTTGAGTTGTCTAACTTCCAAATCGAGGATGCAATATGAAAATATATTAAATACGTATATTATAATTAAATGTTGTAAACGTAGATTAGATGTTTTTACTATATGTGCCGCTCTGGGACTATCTGTGTCCAGGTTAAGACACTTGATGGAGCTACCACCATGTCACTAGTCGTTGTTTTAACCAGTGGGGTGTAACGATCCCAATCCCAGTAAGTCAGCCAGAGGGAAATCTTTCCAGTCCTCAGGAACTGGATCCAGTTTTGGACATATCCTTACAATATGATCCACATACTCCACCGGAGATGAGTGGACATTCCTGCCGGTCCCCAACCCAATTTTTTGTCTTGTCCTTGTATTTGTCTCAAGACACCCTGCTCTGGCATTAAACGGCAGTTCGCTGCCTTTGGAATTATCATATATGTATTCTCTCCTGATCGCCTCTTTTTTACTATACAGTAAAACCTCGATTTTATGATCCTCTATTATATGAACCCTCTGGTTTATGAACTCATCAGCACGAGGCTCCTGCCGACCACGCCGTGCGTTTTTTGGCCTCAACCTTGGGACAATTAAATACATTAGGGTACCTCGTTTTTTGGCCTGCTCGAAGCAATAGTCCAGCTATTTCAACTAAAAAAATAAGGGATTTGGCTTTGACAAAAAAAATGAATGATGGTGAAACAGAAGGAGATTCATGATTTTTTCAAACCTGCCATACAAAAGTGATATACTGTACATGTACATTTAATGTGATAAAATAACTTTGAATACATAATTGACTTGTTTCCTATTTTTTTAAAATTGGTTTTCTATTGTTTTGAATTTCAACTTCGATTATCTGCCCACATCTAAATAAAAATACCTTCTGATACATTTAAAATACATTTTTTTAAGGCAAAACAGATTTACGATGTATTTACAATAATACATTTTTAAAAAAAAATACATTAAATTTACATTTCTTTATATGTTTTGTAAGATATATTTTTGGATCTTCCAATCTATACATATTTTGAATAACTTTTAAAATATATTTTTAACCTAAAAATACATTTGTTTTTTAAAAATGTATTTTAAAATACATTTATTATTACAATAATACACTTCTAAAAATATATTTCTAAAGCTTTTTTTTCGATGCGGGAAACTAGCATAAACTAGAGAAATAGTTTCATAGAACCGCAAGTACAACAGTTTTCTGAAAAAATGGCTGTGTGCTTTTCCTATAGATGCCCGACAAAAAAATGTCACAACATCCGCAAAATCAACTAATTTATTTAAAAATCGCTATCCTTTCCGAAATTCAGTTAAAAACCAATAAGACTCCTCCCTGCATATATATTGCAGCTTGTCAACAGTACATGTCCTCCAAGTTTAGATAGATAGTTATCTGACCACGTGATGGTCAGACAGGTCAGTCCATGGTCAAGGACTGACAATTTCCTCCAAGTGTTCATAAAAACTAAAAGCCACACTACCGTGGACAGAATTGAATTGAATTGACAGTTAAAACCAATTTCAACGCAGAAAACAGCACTGGATTCCCCAACTGGACAATGCAACGACGATGGACAAAAAATCCTGAAACTAACACCTGTCCTCAAGGGGTTCTATTCGAAACATCAACCATGCATGCAAGAACATCGTCTTCCAACCGTCACCAGCGACACCCTCGGCCTCACCTGACGCTGTTCCCCCGGTCCGAACTCGGTTTGACGCTCTTGGTGGCTGGACGGGCGGGAGCGAACATCTGACACATCGCACTGGGACCGGTTAATTTGTGGACGTAATCCAGGGGGCGCCCGTTAATCCCGGCCGCATTCTTCAGGTGGAAGCGATCCTAGGGCGCACAGAACCTCGCACGTTCATCCCAAAATCTTGGCCAGCAACTGGAGGTTGCCGTTCAACACAAGCCACTCGATGGTTGGGTATATACTGTATATCCGTATCAGCTGTTATCTCAACAAGCACCCTGCATCACAACAGTGGAGGTGGCGTCCTCAGGCGGAGGAACCTGTCAAAATCGAGGGCCAAGAACCAGCCTGAGGCCAAGCACACGATGAAATCAGCAAGAATGCTCTGGAGGACGAAACGTGCGTGGCCGTTGCTCAGCGTGGACTGAGCCTTCTCACAGGTGAACGCCTGATGGAGGCAGTCAGTGGTTGGCTGCAGTCGTTTGGCCAACCAAACGAGGGTGTTGTTTTACCTTAGCGCCTTCTCAATATTGCTTTCTTAACAAAAAGCAATGGTGAAAAAAAAATGGAGAGAAAAAAAGAAGAAGAAAATACCGAATTCGTTAAAAAAAAAGCAGCTTTTGGAGCAGGCAGACCATGGCCGAGACATAACAGCGAGCGAGGAGGAATTGAACTTTTTTGGGGGTTTTGGCGAAATAACAAAAAAAAAAGTTGGTTGGAGAAAAAAGATTATTTGTTCTATTGTTGGAATGAATTGAAATTTGCGTCTGAAAATGGCACATCCCGTGTCGCGTCCATTCTTCAGGGCGCTGCGTGCCAAAAAAAAAAAAAGGACTTGTGTTTTTGGCACGGACAAACGGGTGAACAGAATGCCGAATGCGGCAGCGGAAGTACGCTTTTTCCGCGTGATAATCTCGGAGAATCCAGATCGAATTGACAGGGCGCGAGCTGTCGTGCGGAAATGAGGTTTTCTGGAGAAAAATGCGGTGCCACGCAGTTTTTAGGACACATTCCTGCGGAAAATCCTTGCGGAAATAGCACGATTTTTACGCAACAATCCTTGCCCGACAGCAAAGAATTGCACTGCGATATCCCACCAGTAGATGTCCGATAAGCTTGGTGTTCTAGTCCAAAATGGTTTATTCTGGACACACATTGTTCCGTCTTCTTGACAGGTGCGATGATGTATCATTGCCAAGCATTGTTTGTCCGGACCGCCTGCAGTTTGTCCCAAACAGACAACAAGCTGAAAGACAGTTTGACAGTACAATTTAAATTTAACCTGCCACAAGGGGGTAGGTGAAGTGCCAAACGCACTTATCAAAGATTTCCAGTTGCAGATTAAACCATGGACGATGCCACGACGGTTTTCTAACTTCTCAACTAAGAAGTCACATGTAGTGTTTTTTTCGTACATTGCACAAACAACGAATTGCCTAAACCACCAATCATTTACAGCCAGAGTTTAACACTACAGGGTTCCCCTAAAAATTTCATATTCAACTTTCCTGACTATTCCACGTTTTTAAACAAATTTTCCTGACCAATTGACATACAGGTACATGTTATCCACGATTTTGCAAATCGTGCTATGCATCGATATTTTGCAACATTTACTATATAATGTCAATTTTGAAAAATGTTTCAATAATGGCAAATTCGTACTCTGAAAAGGTTGAGAATTTTGCCAATTTTTTTTCCAGATTTTGCCAAAATCTGTTGAACATTTTAAGAATAGAGAGTGTCAGCTACCCGTTAATGAAGGCCGCGGGTAGCTGACACTCTAATTTCTCCTCGGAAACTGTTGACAATCTTACAAATCTGTACTGGAATACTCCTGAAAATGTTGCACATTTGTGCTGGAAAAGGTGGGAAATTTTGAACATTTTGAAAATTTGTTATCGGAAACTGTCGAAAATTTTACAAATACGTGCTCGAAAACGTGGAAAATTTTGCAACTTTAGTCTTCGGAAACTGTTGCAAATTTATCCTCGGAATAGGTTAAATTTTTTCAAAAATAATATTTTCGGAAAAGGTTAAGAATGTTGCAAGCTAGTTTATCCTCGAGAAAATTGAAGATTTTGCAAATGTGTCCTCGGAAATTGTCGAAAAATTTTTATATTTGTCCTCTGAAATTTTTGAAAATTTGTACTGAAAAAATTATAAAGTTTGCAAATGTGTCCTCGGAAATTTTCGAAAATTTTTCATATTTGTCCTCTGAAATTTTTGAAAATTTGTACTGAAAAAATTATAAAGTTTGCAAATGAGCCCTGAGATAACCACGTACAGCAGATACATTAATTTTAGATTGTGACAACATTAAT
>JAQGAO010006281.1:0-12493 GCA_034697705.1 Ommatoiulus sabulosus | reverse complement strand
TTTTCCCTGACTTTTCCAGGTCATTTTCAAGTTCCCTGACTTTTCCAGGTTTTCCAGGTCTGGGGGAACCCTGTCATTCAAGAATAACGTTAATATCACCGACAAAAAATAAGGAAAGCTTAAAACGTGATATAAATCAGTGTATCAGATAAATGCACTTTCTCATTGACAACGAAGTGCATGCAATGTACAATGTAATGTAATTCTCTGTTACTAGGAGAACTTTTAATAATCAAGATAACGCAATTAACACTATGATTATGTCCTCATGATTAATTTCTATGACTGATGCATATGGAAAGTGTAATGATCAAATGACACAAGCTTACAGCTAGCCCAATAAATGGATACAATCCAAACCAACTTCTTTGAAAACAATTTACCAAGATGTGTGGATCCTGTCCTAGCTTCACTTCCTTATACTAATTTTCTGCCATCATGCATGTTACACGTTTATACTACATGTACATGTAAACATAGACTCGTGTGTCAAAATCTAGTGGTGCACATGCAAAAACTATATCTTACATAAGCTAAATTGCCTATGAAATAATTTAGTTGTCCATCAGCTAAATGGCATCCAGCACATTAGCTCATAACTTGAGAAGATTCACAGCCATTTTCTTAATCTTATCTTCATCTGATGCAGGGCTGCTCTGAATCTGATGTACAGTGCATATATGAAGTTGAAATGGAAGGAAATTTTACCATCCCCACGACCTACAGTATGGACCTCTAGAGGCTCTAGTTACTCTAGTACTGTAGGTCAAGTTAGACAAAATCTACCATGCACTTCCTAGTAGATTTTATAGGTGAAACTACTGTACATGTCAGAATGCCAATTCAAGTTTCAGATCAGCATCTTCCAAATATATGCAAGTCGGATAATTACTAGCTGGAATTGAAGGCGTCAAAACGAAATATAGCTGCAAGTTGTAAGTTGAACCCTTTAGGCATAAAGCTGGGTCAATGGCTTATACTGTAAATGGCTGAAATTTCTTTTGTGACCAAAACTCGAAAACTAGCTAAGCAGAAGCAGCTGGTCACCGCACATAGTCGATAAGCCATCGGCAACTTCGTGGTAAGTAGTGCAATCTGTCACGCATTACTGACATTTTACCACCTGTGATTTCAACCACTTCCTTTCATGCATGCATGTACATGTACATTTACTGTACGTCGTTAATTATCACTACTTTTATGAGCGTTTGTTAACTATAGACGCACGGTACATGTTTAGTACGTGACAGCATAGAGTATGCCGGTCAATATCGCGCGTTACTTCATAAAAAAAAGTGAAATTTTCTTAACCGTGATTCCAGCCACATGGCAGACAAGCCGTACGTCAATGATCAAGGTTACCTCATTGATAGCCAGCTGACCCCAGTTGACCCGGTCTTGGGTCGGCCGTCACCTCCGTCTAGGTCGTTGCCTGGTGTACACACGGTTTTCAAGTTGATCAAGTTTATCGGCATCTTCAACATTACTCGACTTTCACTTTTTCAGTAGACCAAAGCAACGTTTTTGGAAGTTTTTTTTAAAAAAAACGGAGTATGATAGTAATGAGATGAAGCAGCAGCAGCAGCGCCGTTCGCTCACGACGCTCCCTCGATTCAAGCAAAAGCGCGGGAAATACAATTTGGCGCCAAAAGCGCTAGCTCTTTGTTGCGCGAAAACGTAGAGAGGCGCAACATGTCCTGAGGTGGCCGCCGGGGTTGGTCCAAGATTCGCATTCTCATCCGTCGCCATCCTCACTTATAAAAGCCCGCCGAGACGAGCAGCGCGCACGTCCTCGAAGGAAAAGTAGTCATCTCGAGCCCGGGTTCATTTTTAGGGCGCAATTTCGAGGTTCTAGCGCCGAAATCGAGTCGAGAAAAAAAACCTTCCCAGAGGCCGCCGCCATGTCCGAGTGCGTTCATTGAATCGCCTGGTGTTATTGTCCGGGTTGCAACAACAAGGTCGAGCGCGATGCCGAGGACCCCGAAAAGAATTTCGCCCGCACGTGGGAGAGGACAATCGCGGGGGCGATCGTTGGCCAACGCCGTTTGGTCCTCGTCCCCCCTGGCTTTCGAAGGATCAATGACTTTCTCCACGGAGGACCCACCGGCCACGATCGATGGCACGGACACCCAAGTCATCCTGATGGACCAGTACGGACAGACGCCAGACTCTTACTATTTGGCCAGGCCGGACAAGCCGACCACGGGCAGGGCTCAGGTGAGAGATATCCCAACGTTTCGTCAAATTTGGGTTGGAAATGCGATGGGGTGACATGTAGCGCGGGTTCGAGCCCGGGCCTGAAGCCGGGTGGGGTGCTTGGTCGGCCATTCATTGTGGCCTTTCGCATTCCGACGCGCCAAGGGCTCGAGCGCGTCCAACATTTGGATAAAAACACGGGAAAGAATGTAGCGAATTGCGCCAGAATGCAGAATCAGGTGTTTGACCAGTTGCTCGAGGTTTTCTTTGTTGGACTTTTGAACCCATTCCTGGATCCTCGCGAGTAAACAATGGACGGTCGACCCCGTTGAACCCTGGCCGAGCGAGGTCAAACTTGAAAGGTCATTCATGAAAGTTCGACTGTTGACACGGCCTAATCGCTGCAGCATAGTGGCCTGATGCGTGTGCATAAACTCGGGATGATTTCCGTCATGGTGTCTAGCAAAATGACATTTGACTTTTAACAGTTATAGAAATTCAAGGTTCGATGTTGGATCTAAAAAAGAGGTTCATAATATGCAGCTGCCCATAGGCGTTTAAAATGAATGCCCTTAATTATTTCTAAATTAAATTTAAGGAAACTGTATTTGAGCTCCAACGGCAGCAAGCTTTGTTTATGAAGTTGCAGGGATGTGCCATGGCAGCATCCCACAAGACAAGATTATTTGAACTACTACTGTTGAGAGCATCAAGGAACTCGGTAGATTTAGACGGTTTCCAGCAGTGTTATGACAAGGCAACGGTTTTAATTATTAAATTTAAGAAACTGGGATCAAATTACCAGGTTACTCCGAATTCACGTTTAATCACATAAGTCAAGCATTGGTATTGTCAGATGGCAACAGAAGTTGCATCGGGGACAAACTTTTGAGTGGCTGAAAGTTGGATCGTGCTGGTTACATACCTCTTCTTGCGTGAACACACAAAATTGGCCGCTTTCTCACGAGTCGAATAGATAGACGTTTCCTGAGTGATTATTGGCAAATAACTTGTTGTCTCCACGTGTTGCTGCTTATCAAAGTTATTTTTTGTGATATCAGCTACACTGATAAAAGACTCCAGTGTACTTAAACTTCAGTACATTTGATAGTGCGGGAAGAGTGAAACAACAATGATAATATTCGTCAAATGTGCATCCTTGAATAGCTAATATCTAAATTTGCACAAATTCTATAACTTACTAGGGATCGTATCTTGGGGTCTAGGTCAAATTGGAGCACGTAGATTATGGTCTGGCCAAATGTCCAGTCTTGGATTATCCTTGCGTATACTAACTGCAGTTTACATACTTTCCAGGCTCTAGTTGATGATAGATTCAGGCTTATTGAAGAAAATGTTGATCTGACATCTTCGTAATACAGCTGGTCTTTTAAAATCTACATGTAAACAGCTGTCCAAAATCTTCCAAAACTGAGGCAAGACTCAAGGGTTGTCTTTAAATACCTTGAGACAGCTTGAACTAAAACTTGAAGAGCAAATGTAGTACAGGGGTAAATCATTAAATTGAGGGGCCATTTTGTGGTTTTTAGCATTACTGTTTTCATATAGACGTTGTTGATGACAAAGCATGGGGTGAGCTTAATCATTCCACAAAATGTAAGGATCTCTTGAAATAATTAATTAGGCAGCATTTCATCTACCCTTACTTTTATAACACTCCTTTGGTCCAATGTCATCTAGAGAAAAAAATTCACGAGGGACAAAAATCGTTATTTTTGTATCTTTTATTTTTTGGCATGTAATTAACAGTTAGTTATACGATACCCATTGCATTTTACTGCTTTATTAGCATTGCATTTCTTAGTGGACTCAAAGATCATTCACTGCTGCACTCTTAATATAAACATAATGCTATCGAGCTTGTAAAGCCCAGGAAAAAGGAAGAGAATTTGTTCCATTAAAGCAAGACCTTTTGTCCCTGGGTGCAACGTTCACCATTAATAAAACAGATCTGAAGTTTGCAATTCAACCACCTTGCTTTCACCAATACTTGGCATTTAACCAAATTAAAATTGATGTGTAGGATAGCAGGGCACTCCAACTACCTACACAAATAATTTGATTGCCCTTGGCTGCACGTCTACGTTAATTGGTCTAGTGGCATCAGGAAGCCCTTTTTGGGAAAAATCTTTCGTAAAAATGAGTGCCACGTCCTTACTAGATGAAAATCGAATGAAATAGTGCTATTGGTCAACTGGAATCTAATCATTATGATTAGTTTGGGTATGTTTGAGTTGTGATTTATTTTTTATTAATAGGCGTAAATATTTTTAATAGGTTAAGAGAAGGCTGAATTTAGATTTAGCATCTAATAAAGATGGCTTTAAGACACCAAGAGCAAAGAAGAAACTGTTGGAAAGTTCTGTGGATGGAAGTGGAATGTGTAATCTTAAAAGTAAATGCTTTGGGCTGCTTAATGTAAATGCATCAGAAGGATGTCCATCATGAACCAATGAATAACAACAGCTAATCTCTTTTGCAGCAGTCAAAGCTCCACCAGAAAGAGAAAAAACTAGATTTGACACGTCATTAGGTTTATTAACAAAGAGGTTTGTGGGCCTTCTGCAAAGCTCTCCTGGAGGGGTAAGTGTACAATTATGGCAGTTTTTAAATTTTTTGATCACATTAAATTGTGGACAGGATCTAAACTGACGTGGATGCTCTACTAGGTTGTCGATCTAAACAAAGCTGCCAATGATCTTGCTGTTCAAAAGCGTCGTATTTATGATATTACCAATGTATTGGAAGGCATTTGTCTAATAGAAAAGAAGTCAAAGAGTAACATTCAATGGAGGCAAGTGTATTTTAAGGTTTTGATTATTTTATCTGGTAAACTATGATACATTTTGTGTAGCAAAATGTTTTATTCTGTTAAAATAAAGAATTCCCCTGAATTTTCTTAAATAAAAGCCTAACCGCGTATCTGATTAGAAAAAAATATTTACTTCTAACTTATCATTCCGTCCTGTTGCAATGGCACGAAATTGTTGTGACAGTAAAACTTCATCAAGTTAAAACAAAATCTTTTATTTAGGGGAGCAAGCCTCGATAATGCCGGATTTCATCAGCTAAACGATCTTCAAGCTGAAATTGCCGATCTACAAACCAAAGAAAATCAGTTAGATGAACTTCTACTTTCAACCACAGCCGGTTTTCAGACACTGACAGAAAACCAGCAGAATAACAGATATCCTTTCCCTCCGAAAAAATATCACCTGTGTCGCAAATATCTATGAAAGATTCCATCTTGCTTGTATTAAAGATTTTCCTTAATGCTTTGCTTTACGTATGCCTATGTAACATATCAAGACATCCACTCCGTCGAGTCATTCAAGGATCAAATCGTGGTCGCCATCAAAGCGCCCCCAGAAACTAGTTTAGAGGTTCCAAATCCCAAAGATGTAAGCAAGCGTTCGAAATACATATAGTGAAGCCCATTCAGGTGGTTGTGGATCAAGATTTTATAACACTTGCTTTATATTACAAAAAGGGAATGCAAATCTGGTTAAAAAGTAAAAAGGGAGAAATTGAAGTTTATTTATGCCCAGAAGAGGAGCATCACAATGTTCAGTCTGACTGTGAATCCTCATCTGGAATTGAAGAAAATGACCCAAATAGCGAGTCCCAGTGTAAGACATTTATTTTGTATAAATAAAAGTGATGCTTGTAATGTGCATGAGCTTCTTTTTAACGTATTTTTTTCTTTTGTTCCCCAGTAGGTTCAAATTCAAATGGTGACGCATCTTTAAAGTGCGCGTTAATTTCAGAACAAGATGATTTGGGGCCAATGGGGAGTAAAAGCTTCTTTTTACAAACAGAGGACCAGCACTCAGATATGCCATTTTTACCGTTAGAACCTCCACTGTCTGAGGACGATTATTGTTTTACTTTGGACGAAGGAGAGGGGCTAGCTGACTTATTCGATGCTTACGACTTCGGGGAATCTCCGATCTGTGATGTTGGGCTTTGTGCAGGACTTGCAAAGTGCTGAACAATTATGCAATGATGGAAGAGGTGGATTGTGGCTATTCTTATATTCTCGCAAGCTGTTCGCGTTCTAGAATATCAAGTCATTTTAATTCAAGCCATGAAATGTTACAGACTCCTCCAGTACCAATTTCTACTTTGGTTTGATTTTAAATGCATTGTTATGGGTTGATGGCTTTTAATTTGTGGTGTTGAAGACTTGAATGGTCCTTAATTCTTCTATTTTAATTTCTTCGATGTCAAATTTTTATAAATAATATGCAAGATGGGAAATTATCAAAATAATTGAGATGCCTGCCATAAAACCCATTTTTAAGCGATTATAATTTGGATAGATTTCTATTTAAATGCATGTTCAGCAATTTAAAAATTGCCTAATGCATGAGTTTCTTCTCAATCTTATTTACTGTCACATTCACCGGTAATGCATTTGTGTTGTGCAAATTGTTTTGGAAAGATGGTTTATTTATGCCTCCTGCATTTGTTTTTGCTAATATTTAGGCTAGGTAGGTGTGTATAATTTCAAGAAATTTAGCAGTGATAAGGTTTTTAATGGCTATGTTGTAGATAAAATGTGGAAAAAAACCTAATTTTTAATGGATTCATTTCCAGAAAATTTCAATAAAGGAAATGTACATTTTGAAAGAAAAAAAAGAGAACCTACTGAAATACCAGTTTTGGTCCAAATAGATTTTCACGCACAAACTATTTAAGAGTAAAAGCATGAATTTGGAGAAATGAAGAATCTATTGGGGATTTTGGCATCACAAATGACTTGATAGAGCAGCATTGAGGTCTTCTTGTTCTAAATAGTGAACCTAGGCATTCTTTTATAAAATGTAACCATCAGAGCCAAAGACGTCTCAGATATCATTCAACTGAGAAACTACTTCCTCAGGGAATGTTGGCAATCGAGCATGCATAAAAAACTTGTTTTATCCACATGTCGATTATGAAGCTGGCCTTCATAGAACTTTGATTTTAAGCAAATATCTCTTGATTCTGTAAAACAGCTGGTTATTCTTACCAGAAACTAGTTTTGGCAGACATCCCATAGGGATGTGCCCATTTGAACTTCATACACCTTTCGCTTTTAAGGCAATGAACTCAACATTTTTCAGAATTTATATGCAACATGGCAAAAGCCCTTCAACTTGCCAAATAGATATGAAGCTGCCTTACCAAAGGTTTACTGGCATAGGTTTGAATCCTAGTCAAATTATTACTTACTTTGTTTCTAATTTGTTCTATGTATTAATCACTTGATTCTTAAGCAATAACACCAGCATACCCCATACCGAATTAATTTGCTTCAATGTTATCGAATGCATTTTTACAATTATACCATTGATTCTTAAGAAATAGCACCAGCAAACAAGCTGGTACCTGATGAATTTATTATCAATTTTATTTCCATTCTTAACAATTGGTCTTACTAAAAGTAGTGTGTATTTTTTTTGCATCATAAGTATTTTGTGCATGCTTTTGCAGTACCCAAATAGGTTATTTTTTTACTATTGTACTCTTGTTTATTGCATTTAATGCATTTGTTATCGCCTTGATATGTTAGAAAGTTGATGTCGAACATCTTACGCCCATTTTTGGCCTTACTAGTATTGCATCATACTGATTAGTTTTCAGATGTAAATTGTTGTGCATGTATGTTAAGAAAACACATTGCCATTAGCGTATACCTTTGGTCAGTATTTAATTTTTTTATTATGTATGGATGGGTGATTGATTATAATTCATTTGTATTTTTATACTTTGCAACATTTTTCAATGCTAATAATAAACAAATGAGCAACTGAAGTGCATCCAAAAGTCAATTGAGTTATTTGTTGTACTATTTTGTATTTGCAATTGCAAGAATCACCGTGGGACTTTCTTGACCTATTAAGGAAAAAATTACATTTTTGTTAAGATTGTACATAATATTAGTATTAGTAACAATTCCAATAATGTGTTAGAATGTTATTACAAGTGCTGCATTTAGAAATGCACTATGGTGTGCAAGTTACCTTAGCTTGCATTTTTTTTGCAAGATAGAGAGTTGGAGCAAATTTTCTTTTCACTCACTTTTATCATTGCTACTTACGCAAAATTTACATTGACAAGACCATTACTTGCAACTACTACTGTAGTTTGCAACAACAACAACAAACTTATCAAGCTATCCTGTTGGTTACAATTTTTTCTATTACACAGGGTAATTGACAAATTTTAATTCCAAGGATTAATGAAAGTTTTTTTATAAAGTATAAATTAGTAGATCCACCTGAAAGCAAAGGTGCCACCATCAAGGCGGACAATCTTTGTTTGGCATGTCGGCGTTCAGAATGTTTTGGATAAGGGAACTCAAGAGTTGTGGCATTTTGATTTACTTATGAATAATGATTAAATGCCTTCTATGAGTGGGAAGTAGAGAAGAGAGAATGACTATGATCATGACTGATTATTAGAGGAACTATATAACCAGGCACTAGCTTGCCCAGACGTATTAATATTTAACTTTGGCCATAGCACCATAGATTGGTAATTAGCCACAAACATCTACATACTGTATAGGCAGCCGACTCGAGTCTCCTAAATGCAAAACTGCATAATTGTATCACTCAGCTTAGACAAACTCGTTCAGACCTGATCATAATTTACTCTTCACTAACGTAAGAGCTATATTAATTGAATCGACTGCAGTGCATACACATACGGAATGAAAATCGACATTTTCAATATGGACTATAAATATCTGGACTATATAACGTAATCGGCTATCGGTATATACAGTATATGAGAATGTAATTATGACCAAGGTGACTATATTAACTAAGGGCCGGGTTTCTAACGTTTGGATGCATGAGTGTATAAAGTATATTAGTTGAACGTCAGTGTTACTGACATCTGACGTATGGCTGCATTCATAAAGAGCCAGCTTTTTAAGGTGGCCTTAAAAGAGTGTACATAGACATTACATGTACACTTTTTTAAGGCCACCTTAAAAAGCTGGCTTTAAAGCTCTTTATGAACGGGCCCTTACGCTCCTATTATGGACCTTGTATAATTTCGTCAATACGTCATTATCACGTGATACTGAACATTGTAAACTCAATCTCTTACTTTTATTTGCTTAGTATTTTTTTTTAATTACATTGTATTGCATTTCTAATGTCAATATCGAGGAAATCGTTCACCTTAGGAAGAATACTTCTGATTTGTTTACATTTTCTCTGCCCTAATCTGTAGTGATTAAGTTAACTTACCAAAAAGTAAACTGAAACACAAACTTGTTCGAATACCATTTTAATAATTGATATTTTTTAATTTATTTGTAAAATAAATTGAATTTGTGGAAGAAATGAAGAGCAAACGTTATTTGTGGCAACATTATGAGAATCTCATTCACCAGCTCAGTTCTTGGCAGATCTAAATTGCACATTCTAATTGGCAATTAAGTTTGCTATTAGATGTAAATTATTAATTACATGCTTGTTTCACTCAAACAACTTAAATTGACAATTATGGTTCACTCAAAACTTAAATATGACAAATCAACAGCAATGTGTGGGAAAAAGTATGTAGCCTTTTTAAGTTAAGTTTACATTTGCAATAAATTAACATCAATGCTGATTTTCCATCGTATTCAACAATTCATTAAGGTTGAATAACCATACATCTGTACATAGAAATACTTGTATGGAGTTAAATTATGCATTAGTCAGTGTACAAATGTTCTTCCTTTTATGTACAGTACTCAACTTAAATGATAGGACACTAATAAAATTTCAGAAATTGGCAAAATAAAAATAATTTTTAAATATGTTTGTCTATAATAACATTTTATTTTAACATACAATGAGAATGAATTAATCAATTTGCTTACATTATGTATTTTCTTTACAAAAAAAACAACAGAAAACTGAAAAAGCCATGTTTAAAGTGCAACGTAAGTGATGACAGTAATTTTGAGGACTAATATTATGATTATAATTGGCTATATTAAACCCGTATTTTTAATGAATTTTGACAATCTTCTTAGAATAGAATGTTTCCTAATAAAATTGTTTACTGACATTATACAGTAGCCGTGTTTATCATCAAAGAAATGACGAAAAACCCAAGAATTAATGTTTCTGAACTTTCCAAAATAGTCCATGAATTTGATGTTTGTCAGCATGTCAGCATTGTTTCAGCGTGTTTCATCGATGATATGATGGACAAATCTAAATTTGTGGACATCCTAACAGTGCCTAGTGCCATATGAAGCAAAATTAGGCCTACTTACAAAATGGACATTCCAACAAGATAATGACTCCTAACACACATCATATTTAGCAAAGGAACGGTTACTGTATATGAATGGGAAATCTCTCAGCTAAAAAAAACGTTCTATGCTAATATGATTGGTTAATTTCATTAAAAATAAGTGTTACATACAGCATAACCCTTATTAAATATAATATTAGTCATCAAAATTACAGCATATTCCGTACACATTTCCAGTTTTGTAAAGTGTCCCATCACTTAGGTTACACTTTAAATATAGATTTTTCAGCTTTTTTTGTTATTGTTGTAGAGAACATAAACAATTTAAGAAAATTGTTTAGTTAATTCTCATTGTATGTTTAAATGAATTGTTATTATATACAAGCATAATTAAAAATTATGTTTATGCTGGCAATTTCTGAAATTTTACTAGTGTCCCATCATTGATTACGAGCACTGTATTTCTATTTCAAACAAATATAATATCCCAAACCTCTAGGTCGCAATATGGTCCCACATCTCGTCAAGCCTCTTGAGTGAAGTAAAATAGGGAATGCATCTACATTAACAGTCTTATTTTGGCAATTACACTACCTTTAAGAACGCCTGAACATCAAACTCTTTGCTGACAAAAAATGTACACTTCGACATTATGAAAGCAAATGTTGCCACCTGCCAATTAACCATTATCTTGCGTTCATGCAACTTAATCTGCCCGAGATGTTTGCTTTTTCAGTTCTATATGGAGCACAACATATATAAACTGACTTTCATAGTTGCGCAAAGCAAACTAATTAAAATGCTAATAGCTGTCATTCTTGGGCATATCTTTACAATCATAAGTACAAAGTTCGTAACATCTTGTTTCGGAAATGTATTGGCATTCACAATGTTTGTGGAAAAAAATGCAGTTCATAACAGCAAAATCAGCTTACTTGATTGATCTGAGAGGTTTTTCCCTGACTACTGACTGAAGCTGAATCATCCCTCTGAAGGTGGCCAGATTGTGTACGTAAGATGACAGGTACTCTTACAGACTTAGAAAAGGTAGCACCGCTTTCCTTCTTAATTTCTGTTGAGGATATGGTAGAACCATTCGTAATTTGTATTGTGGGAGATACTATAGCAAAACGCTTGCTTGGAATCATGCTATTATTAGCCAATGTAGAGTCACTCGAAACTGAATAGATTCGCTTGGTGATTGCAGGTGCAGCATGCAAATCCCCAACTGCAGACGATGGATTTGGATCCTGTATTTTAGGAGCACAGACCAATACCACAGTTCGGCCTTGACCCAAGGGAGACGAGTTAATAGTTTTTGAGATTGAAGCTGTGCTTTGATTTATCACATATGCCCCAGGTTTCAGAATTAAAGCTCTTGTTCCATTTGGTAACACCCCACCAGCAACTTGACGCAAATCTGCTGCACTGAGGTTCAATTGCACAGGTTTTGCCTGCGCCAACTTCGACCGCACTGAAGTGCCAATGTTTACCGGCAACCTATGGAATCCAGTAGTGGGCAATTTCAAAACCTTACCACCTTCTGCTTGCGTTTTTTTTATCAACAGACTGGTGCCAGCCATCGAGGTGTTCATAATGGGATTTGAACACGCAAAGTCATCTACAGAAGCAACTGAATAGTTGACATCAGAATTAGTACATCCAAACAACTGACCATCTGAAGGATATTTAGACAGTAGAGAAATCCTTTGGGGAGGCGCTGCGGATTGTCCCATGCTTGAAATTGTTCGACATGCCAACCAGGATTTGTGATTGGCAAAATTTGGGCCCTGTGCTGTTGAAGCCTTACCATCCTGGCCAAGAACTGCGGAGTTCTGAAATTAAATTGAATGTGGCATTACAAAAAATAAGGTCATTTTATGCACCTAATTATGTGCTTATTAGTGTTCTTACATAAATGTTTGTGAAGTTTTAATTCCCCCGATTATTTATAAAAATATAAATATTAAAAGAACCCAACAACTAACTACGGTTAGTTGTTGGGTTCTTTTTCCAGAAAAGTTGG
>JAQGAO010006280.1:0-12493 GCA_034697705.1 Ommatoiulus sabulosus | reverse complement strand
CCGCCCAGAAAACGGTACGCAAGGTACGCAAAATACGCAAATTACGCATGCGTAGCTTGGGAACTTGAGTTCCCCTACTGTATATCGTTCTCAGTCATCGTGATCTTGACGATTTTCTTGGAATATTTATCGCATATATTTGATACATGATTAATAAATCATCGAGCCCATTCTGAAAATCTTGCTTTATTATACCATGCACAATGCTCCTATACAAAACGTCACAGGAAAGGGACGCCACGGCTCATCATTTTTGGGGAAATTCTCATTACAATCCATTCAGATGCTTCATCCTATATCTAATTGCAACAGTGCAAAACAAAGGTTCTACATTTTTATCTGTACATGTATTTTAGTAAGTATAATCCAAGTCGCTCAATGCTCAAGCAGACTGTCTGAAGATGAAGCAGACTGTTTGAAATGCAATATACAATTTGCAGCTTGCTAACGAAACGTTTGCCTACCAAACTTTCATTCAAATAACATTTCAAATAAAATATGTATAGAAATCGACTGGCCTCAATTAATAAAGCTGAGCTAATGGGGAAGACATGTGTATGTCGATGGTGGTTTCTGGCTATCGGATACCTCGTCGATTCCATCAAGCAACCATGTGCGCAAAATGTACAAAACACTCGAAATTAATAAGAGTATCATTCTCATCACACGTAAAGCGTCTGAAACCATGCAGGACGCTGTCCTTATTATTTCTGAAAATGCATGCTAACCCATACGAAGAAAGGTCAACTTGCACAAACAGTTAAAAATTTTGCGCATAAATGTACGAGGTTTTGACATATTGTAAGTATCGTATTTTCAGCGAATACACCCAGTTTGCGCAGCATAGGTCTATTACAAACGTCCGAGTTTTCGGTTTACGTGGCATGTTTTCTCGGATTCCAGCGTATAGTATTTTGGCAACTTGGGCCAAAAGGGTTTTACAGTGTTTGATTACGGCAAAATGAAACGTTGCCATGGCAGATTCCAGCAATTTTGGCTAAAACTTTTCCACCCAGAGTGCAAAAGCAGACCTTCTTCAAAAAAAAAAAAAAAAAAAAAAAAAATGAGCCTGGATTTTACGTAATATTTTCCCTTACTAAAAACACGCTGGGTTATTATTCCTACATTACCGCAACGGCGGAAAAAACCAAACAAAAAACGCGTTATTCCGTGACGAATCCGGAGGTTCGTGTTTGAGATCTGGCGTTTGGTGAAACTTTCAAAAAACAAATAAAGAGCGAGTCGTGACATTACCCATCACGAAATGCATTTTCTGAAAAGTTATTTAACACCGCAGATTTCGGCAGCTTCGTCACGCGAGTATTCACCGCAACAATTCAAGAGAAATTGACAATTTTGCTCAAGATGGCGTCATGGCTCATCATTCGTTCGTACGACAATTTTTCAAATTGATTTCACGATATGGCCGTCACGACGTGATAGCAATACTAGCTGCGACTGTACGGAGTTTTAGTTTAAAAACCATTAAATCACGTCAACGATGCGGGTAACGAATCTAACGATGCCAAGAAACGTTGAAAATTGCCATTAGAAGCTCTGCGTTAATTGATGGGGTCAGTTTTCCAGATTAAATCGATAATCAAATCCCGTTTTGGTCGACGACAACGTCCCCTTAAGAGGGGCGATTTAATCGGACGGTTAACCGCCCGGCCACTTTATCCATCATCATCATCATCATCAACAGCCATGGGCGCAATACCCGTTGTTATCACGTGCAGACCGGAGTGAATGAGACTCCGGCAGCAGATATCAGTTGAATCGTGTTGTCGGTTTTATAACAGGGAGCGCATCGCCAATCCTCGCTCAACCTTCCCCAACAACCCGGGCTTGGCACCGGTAACAATAGCTAAATACTTGACTGTACGTGGTTGGGGGAAGTTCCTAACCCAAACGAGGAGGAGGAGGAGTACGGGATTGGAAAGGAAAACGGTCATGACCGGTTTAACGTATAGGATTCATTTCCGATTCATTTGCCGAATTTCGCAGATGGGTGAGAGCTCGACACCTCGCTCATTTTTAATTTCGTTAAACGTCGCATCGCGGTTTGCGGCAATTCACGCTAGCCTCGTCACCGGCGAAAACATATTAGCCCTCAACTTAATTAAAACTCAAAATCTGTCAGTTTCGTCAGCGGGTCGAGCGCCGCCATTGATGCGGAGATGCCAGCGGGAATGGAAACCATCAGTTGGTCAACATGTCGATCGCCATTCATTCGGACAGAAGCAGATACGACTCAATTTCCGATAGGTCAAAACAGAATCCAACGGAGCGAGGAATTTTAACGGCATATACCTAAGAGACAAGGATTGAAGCGGAACGTATGCATCCGACATGAATAATAATGACCCGAAAGACACGAAAATGAAGGAATCATCAACATAAAACGACACGCCTTTTAGTTTATCAAAAACTGCGGCGCGTTATGCCACTTTTTCATACTTCGCAAATGAAAATGCGGAAAATTCCTCCAAAATGCTGTGCGTGAAACGGATGGACGATTTTTCTGCAGAGCAAGAATGATGAACCGCGCGTTTAAGGGGAAGCTAATGCAAATGTTCAAGTCGTTCATCTTTCGAAATTAAACTTTACTAGTATATACTCTGCATAAGAGTGATGGGTACGGTATACGCCTTTGATGAAAAGAACGATGAAATCATTTCCATTCCAATTTTTCTTCTTCATTTCTCCGCACAATCGAAAACCACAAAATCAACGAAATGGAAATTCGTTGAATGCGTTTCTAGCGGGGTTTTTTCTTTGGGCTGCGCGAAAAATGACAAAAACGGTGACAACTCTGCAATCATGAGAACGATTTCGATAAGCTTCAGCGTGAAAAAAATCAAGCACAACTTTCGTTGATTTTTCTTTTATTTCGACACAAAACGGCGACGCTTTGCGTCTCGTTTCATTTTGCGTTATTACCATATTGACTCCTGGTAAAATATTCGTAATAAGGCGAATCGAAGAGCAAAACATGACCAGAGTATTTTAGCTTTTCAACTCTTCAAAATTGAGGACTTAGCTATATATAGTCAGACCCAACTCGCGTAATCTGGCATACGTACGGAGCTCTGGTCCCCGGGAATGCAGAGAACGGCGCTTTGTGTACGTTAAACTTAAACGTATTTATATTCGACAATTGTTTAATAAAATATATACGTCTTTATCTTTAGCAAGTTACCTTGATTATGCGTTTAATTTTTCTTTTTTTCCCTAAATGTTTCAATCAATGTGCAATTTATATTTTATTAATTACGACAGTACAACGTAATTGTCGACGGAAGTTAGGCCTGATCAATACTATGTATTAATGATGTATAGATAGCTTTCACGAGCAGACGACGCGTGCTGGCTCCGCCTGTAGATCAGACATTGTGGGCTACATCACGTGCCAGTTATCCATGCGCTAGCTGAAAGCGCCGTTCTCTGCAGGGCCGGGGGCCAGAGCGGTGTAAGTCTGCTTACGCGAGTTCCTCAGAATCACGCGAGAGGATCTGATTAGCTAAGTCCTCAATTAGCATCGTCGAGAATAATCCCTAAAATAAGAAGGCTATCTCTTCCGTTTAAACACCGAGTCACGTGCAGGTCCTTTTCGACGAACCCTAACTAACCAGAATGACACGTTTAATTCCTCGCGCTTACGCCAGTTACGGGCACGATAAACCGCGGCATCTTGACTTTAGGACCAATCCGATTAAAAGATCGGACCAATGAAATGCTAATGCCTAAGCCCTAAGGTCTTTTTCCCCCTCCCTCGCTTTTTGGAAACACAATATTGACAGTGGAGTTCATCCGCTGGCCGTGGCTTTCATTCGCCATCACTAAATCCTGGCAACAAATAACGCGAGGGCTTCGACGAAAATCCGCGTGGGCAATCGATACGGAAAACAAGCCCGAGTCTTAAACAATTCAAAGCAGAACTGGTATGGTCCAGTAAGAAAAGTTGGCCACGCGCTTCAATCTCGACGTAAGAAAGACTGAACATTTCGTTGTTTCCAATAATAGCCCGCGAGGGTCGACCGTACGAGCTTCGAAGCCACTCGCCTAAAAGGACGGTATTTATGAACACCCCCGCGCTTGGGTGCGTGTTTCCGATTCTATACTGCACTCTAAGAAATAATTTAAAGGTACTTCAGAACAAAGAAAAAAAGGTGTTTTGACTTGTCACAATTAAATACTCCACCTTTTTCGTGTTATGGAATACAACAGTGAGTTGGGTTTTATGGAATACGTCATCCAGAATACCATTAAGTGCATGGTGTACATGCAGTTTTTATTTCAAAAATTTGCAGTTTCCAGTTACGTCACCATGGTTTCCTCGGTGTGTACCTACGAGTGTATACATGTAAATGGAAACATACATAGTAATCACATGCCGTATATAGTTTTACTTCCAAATTTATTCCTGAAACTTAACGGGATTCGATCCTGCAACCTACCATTCCTGAATACCTCACGCTACCACTCTATTTCTACTCGCTTCAGAGAGCCTCACTAGTTGTGCCTTTTCCTGGGTTTCCCATAAAAGGTATCTTATAAGCCCCTTTTCAACGGTTTGTTTTTCAAAACGCCTTTCTAGGAGTTTAGAAATACCAGAATAATTTTAAATACCTCAATATACTGTACCTCAAAAGAAACAAGCAAATGTCTTTGGGTTTTACAATGAATATACATAATTTCCCCATTATTTCTTAAGGGCCGGTTGCACCAACTTAGGTAAAAACATGAGGTTCCCAAGTGAAAATTCCCATACAATCCCATAAATGGGAGTATGGGACGTATGGGACCCAATATGGGAATAGAAATTTCTAGTGGGACTATATGGGACCCCATGCATGGGAATTTTCACTTGGGTTTACTAACCTTGGGTTAAAATTAGACTCCAGGTTAACCTTCGGGTTAGATGTTAGTGTTGCACCAATTAACTCTCGATGAAATATCCCCAGGGTTATAAAACCCGCGTTTAACCTGCTGAAACCAAAATGGAACACAGAAATGGAACTATAAATCTGAAAAATGCTGCCAGATTGCGCATGCTGGCTTCCACGTCAGCATGACCAGGTGGTGTAGAACGCGCAATTCCCTAGCTTCATCAGTCATCCGTAGCGCCCGCCATGTTGTTTTTCCTAATAACCCGAGGTTAACCCTGTCAACTGGCTGAACGGGTTTACCTTTCTCTTCATTTTTCCCCTAACCCGTGCTTGTGCAATACAACCGTGGGTTAACCTAGAGTTACGGAGTAGGTTAACCCTGCCTGGGTTATTCTTAACCTCTGTTGGTGCAACCGCCCCTAAGAGTGTGGGGCAAATAATGCATAAAAATAATAAAACCGGCTGATTTTATCTCGACATACTAGTAGGCGATAACCCTAGCAAATGCCATGTGCGCCTTCGTGTCTGTCTGGAGTGTTGTAAGTGGTATACTTATTGTACCTGCCACTTTTCCTTTTTTGAAATATTAACTATTATTATTATAAACGCGGCAAATTGATGTAAAGTCGAATCATCCATCGTTGAACAGCCAAACCGTTGCAAAGGCGGGGACAACGAAAAAAAAGAAATCGATTAAATAAATAGGGGGGATGGAGTGGAATGGACAGGCTCGACGACGCAGGCGTCAGCCTTTTAATTGGCAAAAAGCGCGCACGCTTATCCATTATTAAAATAGCGCGGTGGAAACGCAAACGACAAACATTCGCGTCTCATTTCAAATGCTATTTTTCAGCAACAACAGGTGCTATTGACTTTTCTCTTTTTTAAAAGGCTCGTTAGAATGCAATCAGTGGCTCGTTAACTGCTACCAACGACAGACTAAGTGCCCATACAACATCCGAAAACAGCTTCGTTCTATAGCATCCGCACGTACTACTCGTACGCTCTAAACACGTATGGCAGGCCGTCCCAAAAAAACACGGTGGATTTCAGATTTAAAATCGGTTCTATCGCACCGTCAAAATAAAGAAAGAAACTGAGCGAAAATAAAAACTACGCTCTAATTGGACCGAGCACATTTTAACCAATACTGATCCGAAATGCTACCACGGATCTCTTTTGTTTTAAAAAAGTGAATTCCCAAAGTGATCCATTCGCCGACTTTAATTAGCGCATGCAGCACGTTGCAATTTTCGTAAATTTCCAGCCCGTCATTCGCATTCGTCTCGCTAACGATGCCGTTTCGCGGTCTTATCTACGTTATATCCCTCCGAAGAGGTGAAATCTCTTTTCTATTTTTTCTTCGTATTTTCTGTTCTCATATAGACAAAGGCGTTGAAAATTGATGCGCGGTGAAAAAGTGCAAAACTGCGCTGAAAATGATCCAATCCATGTTTACAACGGCGATGAATGCCAAAAACACGCGTGGAAATCGGGTGATTCGTAAGCAAAATGTTGCAAATTCTCGATAAGACGGCCAGCGCCTTACTCGGGGAGATTACCGACGGGCCTTTTTATTAACTTCGATTTCTACTCGGGTTTTGAAAATGCGGCCGGCGCTCCATCCCTAATGCGTCTCGAATAGGCAATAATAGGAAGAAATGATAGGATCCACTGTCATCACCGCAGAGTGCATAAGCAATAATCAATGGATGCGTCCGATGAATAACGCATGAAGGCGGCGCCTAGCAACCCGAGTATACAAAAAAAAAGAGAGAAATAAACCCGCGAATTTCCCGCGTCTCCTCGAAACGGACGAAAGGACAGCGCCATCCAGCGGCTGCGCGAGGAAAATCTCATTCGGACCCCTGCAGCGTTGGGATTTGTGGGAGGACGTAAAAAGGACAATGCGGTTCAGTGTGCTGGGTTATTATGCTTTTGGGCATGAAAATAATACGCGAGCTCGTTACGACTGAAAAGCACACGAGATGTAGATAGCGGGGATATACACAAGTGTAGGGCGGTGGGTGTATAGGTGCATGGCTAAGGTATTTCTATTATATTTGCAGCCAATCCTGAGATGAACTTCGACGAATGGCGCTCTGCTATTGGCTCGGCATGCTGCAAAAGCAAGTGGAACTGCAAAGTGCACGCGACATCACCTGAAAATGTAATGGCTGGCTGTACCTCGGTTGAAAGATCTTGCATAATCGTAACTCTATTGGAAGATCTGGTCATGGGCAGGGCTCCCCAAGAAATTTCATTTTCAACTTCCCTGACTTTTCCAGGTTTAAAAAAAATTTCCGTGACCAATGAATCGAGTGCAAAATAAAATATTATTGAAAATTTGACAATTTTGTCCTCGGAAAACGTGACAAATTTTGCAATTTTGTCCTCGGAAAACGTGGAAAATTTTGCACTTTTGTCCTCGAAAAAGGTGAAACATTTTGCACTTTTGTCCTCGGAAAACGTGGAAGTATTCCGAAATGTTGTCATCTTTAAGACGTGGAAAATTTTTATAATTTTTACTCGGTAAACGTGGAAAATTTGTCAAATTTTTACTCGGAAAACGTGGAGAATTTTGCAAATTTGTCCTCAGAAACTGTTGCAAATTTGTACTGGGAAAATGTAAAAATGTTTTCAAAATTGTAACGGGCCCCGACTACTTTGAATTTCCCTGACTTTTTAAAAAAAAAAGTCATTCTTTCCTGACTTTTCCAGACATTTTCAAGTTCCCTGACTTTTCCAGGTCTGGGGGAATTCATCGTTTTTCCAGTTGCGCGAACAATGAACTCCATTGGAACTTCGAGTAATAAATTACCAGAAGCATGGGGGAAAAACATAAACATTCCATTACCCCTGAGAGTTCCAATTACTTTTGAAGTAAACGGTGGAAAAATATACAATTATTTTCAAATATCAGCTTTGCAAACAGAACGAATTGCACGTAGGTTACTTCTCCGGGGCACGAAACTTTAAAAATATAATTCTCATTTCAAAAATCATAGCTACGGCTTCATCGCGGTCTAAGATACGGATATCAGCGTAGCAACAAAAAAAAGTACAGCGTGATAAAATCGATCACGGGCCACTGAAAAAAGGCGATGGAATTGCATTTCTCCATCGGCTGCGCGGCAATGTCTTCAACTCCGGGTGCCAAAAAAGAAGGGGGGTTACGAAGGGTACGGCACCGTCAAAACGCACATTAGGCGTTGTCATGGCGACGAACGGACGCTTTTGGGCAAACAAGTTCAATGTGGCGTGCGGTGAAGATAGGGGTTGACGGCGAGCGAGATAAAGGCAATCAGCGTCAATAAGGTTGCAGTAATTAGTAGCGGGATTTGCGGCGCGTACAGTAAAACCGGCGTATACCCACAGCCTGGCTCGGTTACCAGCGTGCCATTCTTCGTCCATCATACCTAATGCGCGATACATTAGCGAAAGAGCAACGGTAATGACAATTACTTCATCGCCTTTTTTCGAGACGTAAAAAAACCATGCGCAGAAATCGAACTGGTCAATCACTCCGCGTGGTCTGATCCAGAACGGGAGTTTTAGTGGCGCTGCATGCGTGGTCAAGAGGAGAAAGCCAGCGATGCGGTCCGTTCAATTCCTTTCACGTCAGTTTTTCTTTTCAGTTTTCCCGTCGAGGATTGGCAACGCGTAATACCTCACCATCAGATTAGCGGTTTTGACAAGATAGATGGAGCCGAGGGATGAAAAGGCCAGCATCCACAAAAAAAGGCGCGACCCTCCGAGGGTGGATTTGGATGAGAAAGAAGAAGGGGAGGAAATGGTCGCGCAGCGCCATCTCACGATAATCCCGATCACTGAACTATGCCTATTTGCACGACCCCCACAAGGAAGGAGGGGGGGGGGCTAACAATAAGGGAGGGTCCAGATTCCTTAAGTAATATGGTATAATAAAAGAAATATAAAATTAAACAGAAATTTTATCCTAATTCTTGTCTGTGGGACCTCTTCTGGATGTGGGGGGGTGGATAAGGAGGATGGGCATAGCCTCGTACATGTATACTGCGGAGTTTTTAGGAAATACGAATGTTGCATTTTACGCGTGACTGTGCTAGAGAAATAAAGAAATGTAATATTTTTATGTGCATGGTACTAGTATGTTCATATTTTTCAATTCAAGCTTCTGCTTGGATGGTCTCGTGTCGTTGTTTATTAATTTATATTAAACTACATTACTTCCATTCGTGCAAGCATGATCCATGTATGGGTCATTGTATTCTGAATTATTGTATTCATGTAGACAACAAAAAACGTATGTTTCTGTTTTTACCTGGTTTTTCATCAGCTTTAACTTGAAAATCTTTCTCCCAATAATAACAACGTAAATAGGGTGCTACGGTTGGTACAGACTGCGGGGTTATCGATGCGCTTGCATAAACATTTCCAGATACAATGCACGCTCTTGACAGATAGCGTATCGCACCCCCGCTTCAGAAGTGACACGAGTCACACGACTCAACATTTTTCATTTTGAGATAAAGCAAGTTTTTAATGCATGCTAAAATAAAGTGGCATATACTGCCATTTATCCGATGAGCAAGATGACGTCGTTTTTATTGAATAAAGGGCTCATTTTGATCGATTTAATACCCGTCGTAAACTAGAAAATGAACATTTTTCGATTTGGAACTCTTCTGAAGTGGGGGTGAAAAATATGCAAAAATCTGTCACAGCCTCGATGTCTCGCAGTATACAGTAGTTTATATTTTAATGTACAGTGTAGTTGCTGTACGGCGATAAACTAGATTGACATGTCGTATGTGTAAAAACCACACGACTAGCTCGGTTCTCCTTTATTAAGAAGCCCACCACTAGAGGGCAGCACCAGACGAGACGCTATCAACGAGCGTATCGATCCAGGCAACGAAACGCCCGCTGAACAGGCACCGTGCAGTCTGTTAGAATTTAGAAGCAGATCTCATATACAGTGTACCGCCAAAGCGGACGAGAAAAATAATAGTTGCACGTTGTCGTCAACGGATGGCGCCACGAGGAAGCAGTAGGAAGGATGCTGGCGCATCTCTCAAATTTTAGTCCGCGATTCTCCACAACATTCTTCGACAACTGGGGACATACAATAGTACCACGTCCGCGGTACTGCGAGGATTAACCGTTTTCTGTTCAGAATAAAAAAATGTTCACGCCGCGCCAGTGTGAAAATGTCGATTGTCTGGGGGTAAGAACCGCTGATGGAAGCTACGTGTGGGTGGTCGCTAGTCCTTTTTTATAGCACAGTTGAGGGTGGTGGTACATGAACTGCAAGAACGGGAAATTGTGTCAACACGTTCATTTAAACGCTAGACTAAAGCATTTAAAGTTTGACAGTGGCGCCACCATCCGAGTACTTGATATTGCGTCATCGAAAGCGCACTCCACATGCATTATTCAAACGTTGGGCAGTTTAGATTTTTTTTACGAAACCGTTAATGCTTACGCGACATGGACCATGAAAGTGCAATGGCGGCCTTCCGTTTTGGGGAAGAGAAAGTTGTAATGTTCCATATTAGTGATATAACGGATACCCATTTCCCAGGTTTCATGAATCTGTTTTCTATAAGGTAGGCCTATTTAAGGAGGAGCAGGGCCAATTTCTGAGACAAACATACTATTATTTCCCGACGTCCTTGGCATAAATATTCATAAATACCGCCTGAAAGTAAATATTCGCGTTTTATTAAAACTGGGTGTGCCATTTTCTGAATTTTTCATCCGTACGGGCACTTATTTTTATTAAATTTTATACCTTCTAGGTTTACTTTTTTTTTAACAGACTCCAATTGAACGAGAACCCCGTCTGTTTCACGAAAAAACGAAAAGTTACGTTGAAAATCGCCCCACAGCGAGCATTCACGTGCCTCCACCCCGCTCGGATTGCTTTTCGTTTAACGCGATCTAACGCTATTACGTTTTCCAGCCAAATTGTCGCAACGACGGAGGTCGATATCTCGAAAAATAATAAATCACGGGTCTCTCGTCGTTACAAAAAAAACGCAACTCTTGGCACCCCCTCCCTCTCGCCATTGAAAGACGAACATGCACGCGTGACATAGAGCGCCATCCAGCGGCAAAAGCGCGAAACTCGAGCAAGTTTTGTATCGATTTGTAGCGAGCATTTCAAAAGTCGTTGTGTACGAGAACCAAGAAGCGTTGATAACGACGACTTTTTTTAATTTCCCCCACGAACAACTACGACGTAGCCGAGCAACCTCTTCGTAGACACCGGCGATTACAATTTCCGTAACGGTTAAAAGTTAATTAAGTTAGCTGTCGCTTAACATCGAGCCAGGAAGTAGTCACCTAGCGACCTCGTTTACACGGTGTAATTTCTACCAAAATTATTCGATACCGGGGGGGAAAAAAATGAATAATGAAAATTGCCTGGCAATTTCCAAAAATAGGAAAATATCGATTTTCTGTCGCGGTTGACGGAGGAACTTACTCTTTGACTTTCGGTACGCGTCTGGTGGAATTGGCCTGGCCAGGAAATCTGACGATGGGAGTCAAAAAACAAAATGAAAATCTCCTTGACGAGGTTAAAAATTCCTAGACGTAGTCAGACCGTGACGCTCGTTCTCTTTGCCGAAAACACGCAACGTTGCAATAGTTTATATGAAAACAACGTCGTACGGACTTAAAGGTTAAAGTTCCTTCACGATGTCGCTGACGTTGATGAAGCTACCTCTAATACGGGATACATATTTCTCCCTAACCGACGCATTAGGGGTACTCAGACACAAGCTTTACGAATCGTACTTTAGCTTCGAGTTGAAATTTGTAAACCAATGCGCGTGTCCATGTTGCGAAGGTGACTCGAGGACTGACAAAAGTACGTTTCGAAAGCTTCTATCTATGAATATCCCTATCGTATATATTGGTCCCAAACACGCCATGCATACGGTATGCCCAGCAATTCATCATTTTTGATAGCACGTCGCCATTAGCAATTTTTTTTAATTAACACCCATGTTTTTGTCGATCGCAACCGACTTGGTGGCGCTAATGACGTAACGGTGAAAATCAATCGTAAAAAATTAGGAACCCGGGTCGTTAGGTGGGTGGAGAGCATTGATAGGGCGGCACATCGTCGCTCATGTGACGCTATTTTTAGACGGAAGCGAGTCATTGAAACCGGTGACGTCGAATCGATAAAAATCCACTCGAACACGGGAACGTAAAGACGTTTCGCAGAACTGCAATCCGAAGGTGGGAGAGCGTAAAAAATGGATGATGATAAGGCGGCTGAGGTAAGGAGAGCGAATGAACCTTTTGGTGGCATTAATTCGGAGATGGAAAAAAATTACAGAACGGGTGAAAGCCCTCGCGAGGTGCATCTTATTGGCCATTCCCACGCGGATGTTGGCGTGAAACGAATTTGATGAAAAACTTGGGATGATAAAGCCCGCAATAATAAAAACGTCTAAAGACATTCGCGTTTTAACTAATGACTACCAAGTACAGTAGAACCCCTCTAATCCGTCACCTTTGGGACCAGGGGTATGGTCGGAACGCAAAAAAGGTCGGATTATCAGAAAAAAGTAAAATAAACTATCTTTCAACTCAAGAATGAC
>JAQGAO010006279.1:0-12497 GCA_034697705.1 Ommatoiulus sabulosus | reverse complement strand
CTATTTTGTAGGGGCGGAGGGTCACCAATGGGGCGGGCGGGGACGTTAAACAAGGAATCAATTTCCAATGGCCTTACGATAAATCAGTTATCTCAATCGATCCGTATTTTAAATGTACATTATATTTAATGATGAATTTGGATGCAACATCCATGTACTTGTACATTAACTTTTGAATGCGGGTCTAGTGACTAGGTTACTGACAGCAGCCGGTCATTTCAGCCTTGTCCAGCCATTCAGTGCAAGCTGCCTGAATCACAGTATACTGGACCTGAATGACCATTTGGGTTCGCATTGTATCACGTGACCATCGACTTGGCCCTTGTCCATCAGTGTCCAGCCAATCTGCCGCACCTCGGCAGCAATGTGGCAATCTTTATTGACTGCAGGCTAAACCATGAAACATTCAAACTGGCTTTATGGCGTTCTTCAGTGCGGCATAAAAGCGCTCTGAATAGATCTGCCCTTGAGCTTCTCATCTGCTTGCAAGATGGCACCAGCAAACCAAGACGTCTTAGTCCAAAAGTACTAGCTCGTTGCGGGGGAAAAAAATTGCATTGTTTCGGAGCAGGAGAACAAATACGAGGCGCACTTTTAATCAAAACATGCCGAAAGGAATTTGAGAATCCATGATGACCCAAGAGGGGTCTCAGAAGTTGGATGTCAGGGATATGCCATGAACAGTAGGTATAAATGTAATCAAGATTCAAGAAGAAAGGAAATTGTATTTTTAGGAACACCGAGCTACAGTATGCAGGGTTCTGCAAATATGCGCCTGATTCTTTTTTGGTAAGATTATCCCAACATTCAGAAGAAATACATATCAGATAAAGCAAACTAACGTACTGAATACAGTATATCCTAAAGTATTTGATAATTCCAAATACAATTTTATTTGAGTTTTTTCTCAGTAGAATAAAAAAACCAAAGCGTCTTTGGTTATATATCAAGCAACTTGAAGGATTCTCTTGAATGCAGTAGAAACAAGGATATGAAAACAATTGGCAGCTGTTATAGAGAACGGATTATAGGCCTACATGTTATTAATGCAATAGAATATACGGAAATGAAATATGGCAATTTTTTAGAGGAACTGGTCCAACATTTGTCCAGAAGCTACTTTGGAAAATCATGGAAACTATATAAAGTCAGTACAGCCGACCCGGGACGCGAATTCGGGTTTCCCGAGGGAAAAGTCGCGTTTTAAATCACCCAGTTACCATGATCGGTGAAGATGTTTCAATTTGGTAATCGAAACAGAAACAGTCATTTGGACATGACCCAGCTGGGGTACTTCTATCTCTCTCAAACAGATCAGTTTAGACTTAAGAGTTTAGATAACAATGTTTGGTTTTGAAAGAGCGACATTTTTTAGAATCAGCAATCTTATGGGTTCCAGAACCCATTTACGTGGAAGATTTGCTTAATCCTATCATCCATCAAGGTTGCAGCCACCTTGATGCCGAATTGGGTCCGACACAAGCAACGAATTGCCACAATCACTGTCAACACACCGCCATTGGTCAAAGTATTTAATCGAGCGAATCCAAATGTTTACTTCGAAATAGTTTTCTGGCATGGGTCCTAGTTCGGCAATTTCTAGCTCACTGCCAAGATTTGCTCAAATTCCGATTCGAAGATGACTGCACAAGCATCAGACCCCTGCTGCAAGAACTGGCAATTTTCTAAAGCTATCAATCACAACTTGGTAACAACCACACAGACTTTGCTGGAGCCTATGGACAGAACATTCATCATCCATGACGATTACGGTTTCACTTTTTGTCCACATGACCATTCCTCTCCACGCTTAATCTTTAGGAATGTCTGCTCTGTGAAAAATTAGTTTCAACTTCCAACAGCCACAGGGGCTATCCAAAAAACAGATTTCCATAAATAAAATTAAAACCCATAAATAGGAATACACGTGCTATAGTTATGCTAATTTATGTTGTAATATTTATGTTGAAGTAGGAAGTTAATCCTGTAAGTAAGCC
Source organism: Ommatoiulus sabulosus (assembly GCA_034697705.1). Taxonomy (NCBI): domain Eukaryota; kingdom Metazoa; phylum Arthropoda; class Diplopoda; order Julida; family Julidae; genus Ommatoiulus; species Ommatoiulus sabulosus. Next base: position 10,500 of record JAQGAO010006279.1, on the reverse strand, counting down.
CCAATAAGCAGACTGCTTCTTCCATTTTCTTCTTGCTAGTGACATGCATGTATTTCGGAAGTGATTAAACTTGCTTAATATTGTGCATCAAATACGTTGTAGAAGACAATATACTGCATTGTTCTACCTGGCATTTTATCTAAGAAAGTTTATACCATTTTTATTACACGTACATAAATGTATGTACAGAAAAATATGAGAACAAACTAGCGCATAAATATTTACAACGCAATAACTAATGGAGTAATGCTCCGTTGGGTAATCAAATTGTCAGCTTCCAGACAGTATTTTAAGAACACTCCAGCAGAAGAAGTCTTCTGGAATATCTAATTTGAATCCCGTGTTATCCGGGCGAGACACGTGAATTGCAGAGACAATTTTCATTTTCTAGGGAATTAAAGAGAGGTTCTTAACCTAATTAGATTAAACGCTGAGTGCGTCTTCAATACATTCAACATGTTTATTTTCACAAAGTGAGTTCGGAGAAAGCACCTGTTTCAATTGCTAACTGCTAAAGCTTGGCAGTCAAGAAAGTTAAATTGAATTGAATTGAGTTCGGTGCGAGTTGCTGAGTATTGTAGTACGGTACATACTAGCCGCTGCATCTGTATAAAAGCACGTTAATTGCCCTAAAAAGGTGAAAATAAGACAAGTGCGAATGTTTGATGCATATGCAGTATAAAACGGTTCCAAGTTTTCCATGATTCTATCTTGACGTTTGTTATACTGTCTTAATTTAAAAAAGCGGATGCTATTAAAATTAGTCATTTTAGTTGAAACTCATTTAAAAGTTATGCATTTTGGAATATGCAAATTGTACGTGTATTTTAAAGTGTCTTCTGCATGTATAAACTAGAAACATCTTGTTAAAAGCTCACTCCAAACAAGCTTTAAATACTCGATCGCTGAAATGCAGTCTTTTATGGCGTAATTCTATTGCATTATTAAGCGTTTCAAAACTATCCAATCTAACAGTTACTTAAAGATGCAAATTTCAGACTATATTAACTAAATATTTGGTGAAAATATAACATCTCGCCGGCTTGAGTTTTATTTAATAGGGCATTAACAAAATGGTGATAAAACATCTATTTCCCTAATTGGCCGTTAACTTTTACAGCTTTAATTTTGTATTATTCATTGCATGTGCTATACTGATGCAAATCTCTTCCTAACGTCGTAAAACAAACTGTATACTCAGAAGGAAATGTTTTAACGTGCCTTGCATGATTAGCATCGAATTAATTTATACAGGAAGTTTACAAAAAAGCTTCGTAAATACATTGTAAACACTTTCTTTAAAAATCATTCTGAAGAATTTTCAAATTTACACTATTAACTGGTTATCATTCAAGTGATAACAACATACTGTATGTCATGTTAATTTCTCTGAGATACATGTACATGTAGTTTATGCGCAAGAAGGTTATTACTTTTTAATCTGAGTTTAAAAACTCTCGATTTGAGAGAATGCATTTCTATTGATGTTGACATTAAGGCTAAGTTGGCTTCAAGTGAAGCAGCCCGGCCAGTTACTGCCAAGCAACAGAACTAATTTCAATATTTGAAACTTGTTAAAAATTTCAATAGAAGAAAAAATTCGAATTACCGCCCCTGCCCTTTATGTAAATCTAAACGACTGCAACACGGTTATAATTAGCTCGAGCGTTGTTGTTTGATTTCACCTTGGCAACTGCGCCAGATTTTGACATTACACCGGCTGCAAATTTTGAAAGTCAAGTGCAAATAATTTGCGTTTTTTAATTTGGCACTAGGGACCCAACAAGGGCATAAAAAGCTAACATAAAAGTTCCGCATTACACAAATCCTCGAGCCTTTTTCCATTAAATCCAACGCTGAAAGATCTACTAAAATGGCAATTTTGCGAGCCTTGTGCGTGCTGCCAGAATGCCATGCATCGAAGTTTCGCAAACTGAAACCATCTGAATGGTTGTTTTGCATTTTGGCAACTAGTGTAGAAGTTTCCCTTCACCAAATTCCCAATAGTTTTATTTGCAATATTGGGAATGTCCGTTTTGAACATCAAAACACAGTTTCGATTATCGTTATTATGTTTTGTTAGCCAACCTACTAGTATTCTTCTTCGTCATTTTTTTCCCATTTCAATATAATATCCAGTTCCATTACCAATAAGTTATATTTCACATATAAAGAAGTTTTCCAACATATACTGTAAATCATTTTTTCTTTATGAAGAATTATTGACATATTACTTGCTTTTTAATCAATGTATTAAAATGCGTAGTGTCAAACGCTTTCCATTAATTTCCATCACTTTTCAAGTTTTTTTACCCATGTACATATATTTACTGTACTGTATTTTCTTCACGACTATAAGCATAAAAAGTCATTTTTCAAATTTTCTGTCCAAGAAAACGAGAACTGGTTTTTAGGTCAAGGTATTTTCATGAATTTATTCAGGTAAAATTTTTTTCTCTCTCTCTTACCATTAATTGTTGTTTCTTTTCCATGTGGAAGTATTGTGCAAATTTAATTTCATCGTTTAAATTTCGATCGATTAGTTTCTAGGTATTTTTCTAGGTATCTAATTTCAGCTTAAAATACTTTCTGCAATTTGCTGCACCAAATTTTGAAATTGCAGATCCTTCTTAAACATTGCATACACTAAAAACACGTTCAGGCGTTCAAGCAAATTTTGCTTTGAAAGTATGATGGGAAAGTTGACGAAAAATAGCACAACTTACTTGAAGTAGAGGAAAATGATCAAAGCAATCACAACTGCTACCAGAGACACAGAATAGCCAATCACATGAATCAGACGAACGACATCACTATGAAATGGTGGAACAACCTGGAATAAGTTAAAACAGATTATTAATCGTATTACTTAATTGTGTTATATTTTAATTAATTAAGAATGTGGGGGCCATGATTCAAACTCTTATAAATTACATCATCATTTAATAATTTTTAATAAATGATTTAAAATTTTTTAAATTGCTTTTGTATTTTTGCAATATATGCAATGACGGACATGATTTAGAAATTCAAGATTCGATTGAATTTTCAAAATGTAACGTTTCGAGTACATGTACTGTGTTTAAAACCCTCTTAAATTCTCCGAAAAGTTAGAGTAATTCCATTGTGTTCCCATGTTTTTTTTATTAATGATCTATCATGAAGGATAAATTCAATTGGCTAGACCTGCAATTGTAGATATTTCGTCCAACAAATAAACTATTCATGATTCAATCTGGGATTAGGATAATGTTAATGGTCTTAATACATAAATAATTCACCATGTTGTAGTAGAACAGTAGAAATAACATTAAATAAATACTTTAATATTTAAAAGCAATTAATTCGTTGAAATTTATTTAAAATATCCTAGGAAATTTTCCAATACATGTAGCTTGAAAGTACTCAAAACTGAAAGTAGTTCAGATAAAGTAGACGTTATTTTAAAAAACAGGGAAACTTTACTATGAAGTCTCTTTGCTCATAGCATTTCTCGAGATGTCTTAAAACCATACGAATTTGCATGCATGTCAAAATCTTGTCATATGGAAAATATTTATTGAATGGAGGCGCGCCGGCATATGGATAGTCCAACGGATATTTACAAAACATGGAAAATAAGAAGAAAAATTCAAATTGTGCTATGCCATTGGAATAGTGCGAGCCAATGCACGACGTGCCTTTTTACATGTCGTCAGAATGTAACACGAACGTAAGTTTTACTTTTCTTTGAAACTCCAATCAGGCAAATTCTTAGATCATCTTACCATTCAATTTCACTTTCATTCTAATGCATGTTGCCTTAAACTAACGACAGTGTACCAATCAGTTCATGACAACCTACTTCCCCCCAACGCCCCAAGTCGTTTCCGGCTGACTTTTCGTTCTGGTGAATGCTCTCATCACTTAACAGAATCAACATTCTCTGATTTTGAAGCCGGCAATGCCAGAAATTGTCAGAAGGATTTCGTTCGGTTCTGTCAACTGACCACTTCCTGGAGAGCACATCTGAGATTGTTCAGACATTTTCTCTGTTCGTGTTCCAATCAAGAGTGTTTTCATTTGCTTTTATCATGTTTTAGGAGCCACGCTGTTTACTTCCGCTTTGATTTCAAATTCAGAGTGTTTCGGAAGAGATGTCGAGCTCCTACTGATGACAATAAAAAAAAACCAACCTATAGTAAATTCGATACCTCCCGAGTGCTTTCCTGCCATTAGAACAAGATGGCAATGTCTCCTCCTAACAAAACTATGTCAGTTTTCAACTTAACTTGATGCCTATGATGCTGCCATCTATGTACATGAAAGCTTCCATGATGCATTTGTGAAAATATTTAGCCAATTTGGTTTTGAACGGGGGTATACATGTAGAATGCATTTACTGCAACACTGTCTTTATTTGATACATTAAGAAACGCGTTTCAATTATTCAAGTTAGTTTCCATAAAAATGGAAAAAAATGTTTCCAACGATATTTCTAATTGGAATTTTTAAATGCAATATTAAATATGCTTAACATATCTTACGTTTAAATAGTTTCCAATTTGTTGGAATGCACTGATGATGCATTTTCAAATACAATACTTTGAATATGGGGTAAAAATTCGGCTTACAAGAAACGTCCAGTGTGGCAGCCAACGATGGTTCACATGTTATACATGGATGCCCATTATATGCGAGTGTGAATTTGGAGCAGCCAATGATGTTCAATGTTGTAAACATCTCTGATAAGCGCGCTAAGCATCAGCAATATACAGGGTATAACAGAATAGAGAGCCACTCCATTTTTTTCTTTCCTGTTATAGTTACGTAAATTGTTGTTGCTGTTAAATATAAAGTCATGTGTGCTATATCCAATGATGTTGTTACATTTGACCTACGACAATTGTTTAAGGGAAACGTGTGCTCAAACTTTTTTGCCGTAACATGTAGGACAAAATGTCAAATTAGGAAAAGAAAGAATGGTATGTTTGCATGAAGTCAGCCGCTTTTATCTCCATTGGTAATTATTTCATGTTGTTACAAATTACAATGTTGTTAAAAACAGGGGCAAAATCCTAATGCTAGCTGCGCTGCAGCACGCTGGGACATGAAGGTCGCTTCACTGCAGTGCACCAGTGTGCTGCAGCGCAACTAGCAATTAGTGTTCGCCCTGTTTTCAAATCATTGTAGCAACTTCAAATAATTGCCAATGAAGACGAAACTAGTTTAATACATAGAAACAAACCATTCTCTTCCTTTTCCTAATTTTACATTTTGTCCTATGTGAAACAATTGTCGTAGGTGAAATGTAACTTCATCATTGGATAGAGCACAAATGAACTTCCTTTTTAACCTCACAAACAGAATTTGTGTAACTATAACAGGAAAGGAAAAAAATGGGGTGACTCTCTATTCTGTTCCACCCTGTATATGGTTATCTTGAATGTTGGAAAAAGTAATCCATTGAATTCCTAAATGTGATTAAAAATTATGAGGAAGACGCAATGATTCGACAAGGGGTAAAGAATCTTACGCAGCTTTACGAAAACAATGCAGATTCATTGCGACGCTGAGAAATGGAAATCTGCCAATTGCAGTAAAAATGACAAAATGATAAAAAAGATAACAAATTTCAAGACCTTGTGGATGCGGAAGTTGTGGTCCCTATATGGTTCACAGACCAAGGCCAGAACATTTTTTACTTAATCGACACCAAATTACTTCAGCAATAGTCTAGACCAAGTAATGAAATTACGTCTATGTCATATGGCTTCATGTTGAATAGCAAGTACATTAAAGTCGGAGTTTACGTTAAAGAATGGAATTAAAAACAATGTAAAAATTGGATGAAATATGAGCATGCAAAATGTTAAATCCAAAAAGTTGATATATCCGCTCTAGGGATGGGGGGAGGTCTAGGGTCGGTTACGACTGTGGAATATTCAGATTAGATCAGAAAAAGTTTTAAAAAAAATATTAAAAAATAAATAAAGAATAGAGATTAAAACATTTAAATAACATAAAAGGAGCATTCACTGAAGCCTTGTATCAAATGACAGCAGGTGTGATATGCATACGCAAATCTCAAATATATTTTACATAATTTCTTCAGTGTCAAACTCTGAATAAATGTAACCAACAGTGGAGAAAGTCAAAAAATGAAAGCAGGGCGAAAAGGTAATTACAAGTACTGAGAAGAAAATCGAAAAAATAAAGGATAAAAAGAAAATGTAAAATTAGAAAATGAAACTAGGGAAGAACAGTATATCAAAATATATCTCATCAGTGTCACTTTATGTGCACATTTTTCACCTGTAATGATTAAATCAAAATATGAAGAAAAATGCAAAATCCCCCAGGTTATTTTCTTATGATAATAACTTGTCTGTATAAGCATAACACTGCACAGGTTTGCGCGCGAGCAAACTCATAGCTAAACCCTGAACTTTACCGAGAGGGCAATTTCAGTACAGTAAATACACTAGAATATTCTGAAACTGACTCATCTCTTGTTGGATTACATCTTGCACATGAAAAATGCATTATAGCCGATCTAAAATTTAAAATAGGATTCAGCTAATCCGTTAGCACCGCTAGAATCCTTTTCCGTGTTGCCGATGGCTGCGTGCATTTTGAACCATCAATCACTGAAGCATAAACATTGTGCAAGTCACTGCTTTGTCAAGCCCAAAGTGTTGGTAGTGGAGGAGATGAAATAAAAAAAACATTGCTAGTGGTATGTTTAGATTTTGCGAGATTGTCATCATGGCTTCGTGGCTACTGTTATTTGGGGCAAGGGCGAATGTTAATGCCGGAAATATGCTGCAGTGGTAAACAGTGATATTACTCTTAACGACAACTTTGGCCTTGCCAATGCTATGTAATTGTTAAAGTAGCCCATGAAAACAATGCTGTATCCGTCAATTTGTAAGAATGTTCAAGTTACGTGAACTTGGTTCAATTATCATGACACGTGCTAAGTGTTATCGGAAGTTGTTCTGTCCATTTAACACCTCATTGTATTTTTTTAAAGAATAATTCCACGGAAAACTTAGGTCCCTATACTTTCAAACACGTTTTAAAAAAATTGATTCACGAATCTTGAATTTTTCAAACAAAAAAAATTGAAAAAAATTGTTTTAAAAAATCAAGACTCGTGAATCCATTTGTATACATTTTAATCACTTGAAGATGGAGAGAATTAATTTCAACGTTTTATATTAGTTTATAAAGCACGTCTATTCAATCAACTAAATTTAAAACAACAACGCCATCAGGATTTCAAGAATTCTCGAACAGCTATAAACATTGGGCATGATATTCACAATACCCACTAGATCTCTCAGTAACTCATAGTACTATCATTTTTGAAGTGGTAAACATTTTTTTTCCTTTTTTGTTTACCATTTAAACAAGATTTCAAATGGAATCAGAATTTCCATTGCTTCTCGGTCCATTTATGTCAGACAAACCATGCAGTATACAGTAGTTTCAAGGTTTCTTCCATTGCTAAAAGAACCTTAATTTAACATGAATAAAAAAGTCCGAATTTAATTCAATCACATTGCTATTAAATCTTTCATGCAAAGTTGGCCTCGCGTTTTCTTTTTGTTTTTTTTTCAAACTTACATGTACAAAGAAGTCCTGATCAAACAGCTCGGCTTACAATGTTTGTAATCCCAGTCTGGAGCAGACAAATATTAAAAAAAATTGGGTTGAGAGATTAATTCCCCAAGGCACATGGCAGATTTCTATGATTCAATCCAATTAAGATGCCATGGAAGATTACTGAAACTGTCGGAAATATTATGCTCTAAAAGCTTCCCTATATCAACCGACAGTTTGTTACATTGCAGGAACCGATTCTTTTTAAAGCAAAAATCCAACGAGAAAATTCCCTCGGGCACCTTTTAATCTGGGTTAAAACTTTGAACGATAAATTGATTAAACAGAAGAAGGCAACTCTTTTAAATTACTCCATTCTCCCACATTGCTTCATTTTTCAATAATTCAATGCATGCCAATCCAGACACATGCACAACAAAGTTTGATTGAAGATAATGGCTCATTAAACTTGCTTTCTAAATGAGAAATTCGCTTTTAAACGAACTAGTAAATCTGATTAGTTTTAGCTCGACAAAGGCTGCTATAGTGAAGGACTAAATTACTGTCAATCATTCACTTAATTGAACAGAAGTTACGTTTCGTCCATATTGAAAATGGGACATGGTTCGATAGTAACTCTTTTCTTAGGTTCTTACATTGCATGTCATGTTTTCAAGTGCAAAAGTAGTATTAAAACATGGTTCACAAACACCCGTTAATGGCACAGCATCAGATACTTAAGTCATGAGAACTTGCATAACAATGTCATAACAAGATTGATTTCATGGCATTTTTAGAGGAACCAGTCAAACATTTCCATGATAAAATCATGTTAATTATTTCATTTTACAGTTGCATTATTGCGCTGGTAATATTATGGTCATACATTCTGTATGTATGTCAGGTAAAGATAACACAATATTATTGTCAAAGTAACATTATCATTTGCAAATATATTCAGAATGTTACTAAACAAGTGTTTCCAAGGAACATTGAAAGGCAAATCTTATAAACATGTCAAAACAAATCAAGATTTAGAAAATCTTGGAAAATATTAAGCAAAGTTTCATGTAAATGATTTGTAAGACATGTTGAAATATGTTTGGAGTGCTATTCAACGCCTCAAAATGTTGTAAGTAAATAATACCTACCGATAAATTCAATGGTTTACACAGGGTGTAGTTGGCTTTCAACCATGTTCCGTTGGCGCTACAAAATTTGATGGCACTTTCTGTAAATATATAAAATAACATAAATAATAGAAAACTGCAAAGGCAAATATTTGCAAACGAATCGGTAATTTGTCCATGGTAACTCTCATATACATCAATTTTATGGAAGAGAGAACAAAGTAATCTGAAACTATCAATGCAATCGATAAAATCAACTTATTTCAAGTTGTTCCAATATTTGTTTTGAGGACAGCTTAGCACTATAGCAACCGCCAGTTAAGAATCCGTTCGATATTTGAAAATAAACGGTTAATTAAAGAGTGGGAGTTGCTTAGTTTATTTCAATGTTTACTTCATGTGCCATACCAATTAAATACTTTAAAGTATTTCTGAAAAATTGAAAAATGTGTAATTTAATAAAGTTATGAGAGGACATTTCTTTAAACAAGATAAACGGAAGACATTATGTAAAAACCTTCAAATATAATAGAAATAAATTTGCTGGAACTGCAGAACATATACTTGTACAAAGCATATTCATACAATTTTGATGAAACAAGGTTAACGTGACTTAAAATACACCAATATACTACTGTATTTTGGTGAATAGATACTGCTGGATGTTCTTGTAGGCATCTTATATAAAAACAACTTAGAAGAAAAAAAAAACACGTTCTTGAAATAAAAATTTAAAAGTATTTAATAAAAAAGAACAAGAAAGAAGAGAAGCCTCCCGCATAACTAAAATATGTATTGCATATCAAAACACAAGCTATAGCAAATACTTCATATAGCTTGATCTTAAAAGCTTGCCAATACATCGAAAAGTTTATATTATAAAAATATACTTCCTCATTAAATAGGAATATGCTTCCACGAATGTTTTCAGGTAAAATGCCTTTGATGTAAGAATTGTTTTAATTTTTATCTTTTTTTAGAACAATATGCTTTGTTCTCAACTTTAGGATGGCAGAATAACATTCGATATTTCATTCCGATTTATTCGAAAAATTATTATTTTAGATATTTTTAGATTTTTCTCGTTTCATTGTGGCGCTGAAATACGAGTAAATCACCTTGGTTTGACTTTAGTGCTCATCAATTTCTTGTTTTTCTTGGCCACTGTTCATTTTATTCAGAAGAAGTGAAATGTTTGCTTTGTTTTCCGCTCATCACCTGGTACTGATTCCGCATGCTGGTTTTCGTTCTAGTTTCCTGTGTGTTAATCATTTCCACATTCCAGCCTAATTTCACTTAGGCTACACATTTTTGGCACCAGTTTCTGCTTTTAAATTTTCTGATAACCCCCTTGCGGAAATCTAGTACAAACTATTGTCATCATTTTTCTTCAAATCATATTTCCTCGATTAATCAAAAACGTGCAGCTTGCAAGAAACTGATATGTTCCTACACCTAATCTACAGCATTTCAAATAAATTATTTATGGAATTATCCGAACAACTTTGGCACATTAATATTGGTGTATATTTTGACTAAAAATCGTGCCTCGTCCGTGGTTATTTACCAGTACCACCTTACTGAAACTTAAGAGCATGAACCCCACGAATATGAAGACCAACAATTATGAAACATCTTTTAAAGCTGTTCAAGCTGGTCATACACGAGGCAAATTATCTCTGGAAACATGGCACGTTCAAAAAGTCCTGTTTTCTAGAATGTGAATTCTAATGTGAAAAACTAAAAAATGCTCAGAAATATGCGCTTGACTTTTCGGACACAC
>JAQGAO010006278.1:0-12497 GCA_034697705.1 Ommatoiulus sabulosus | reverse complement strand
TATGATTCTGGGAAAACTGAAAAATACGAGCTAATGCATTCCAGATGTGCTATGATTCTTGGAAAATGGAAAAATACGTGCTAATGTATTCCAACTGTGCCATATGCCTGGGAAAATTGTAAAACATAGATAGTAACGTGCTAATGTATTCCACCTGTGCCATAGGCCTGGGAAAATGTTAAAATATTATAATAACTTCGTGATACTTGTTTCCAGCTGTACTGTGGGCGTGGGAAAATAGAAAAATAAAGATACTGACGTGATACGTGTTTCCAGCTTTTGCAACGATACCCGGATCCAGGAGGATCTAGGTCAGTGGAAGAAAACCAAGGGATTCCCCACAGAGGCAAAGAGGTCACCGCTACTATACTGGAAGCCAGCCAATCAGCAAGAGGAAAACGTCACCCAGCAGAGGGAGCCACTAGTCAGCCAAGGAGGTATATAAAGACCAGCAGCAGAGGAAGCAGGCAGTCCGTCTCAGTCACGACTCCCCAGCAGCAACAGCTCGCTCTCCCAAGCATTGGAGCCTTCAGTTAATTCACTGTTATTAGATCGCATTAGATCACTCGTTACTTACCTGTAAAATAAAATAAAACATCCATTAGTCGCCCTGAAGTTTTGGCGCAACACAATTAAACTAGACTCTTGACTTATTTGAACTCTAGCAAAACACCCAAGAGGTCGAGCCCACTTGACCGCAAAACCACAGTCCAATAAATCCGGGACTCGCGGCCCTATCCGCATCCCAAGGTGAGGTCACGTTGACCGCAGCCGTCTATACCGCACGGTCCAATCGTCGGTCCACCCTTCCCCGCAAATTGCTAGCGCAACCGCGGTGAAGGGAGATTTACCGCACAACTGACCGCGGCGAACGTCGATCCTGCGGTGAACGTAGCAGGGATCTCATAACTGGTGCCCAACTAATATCGTATCTACGACAACTAAAAGACAGATTCAGAGTCGAATAACACTATATAATCAAACAGAGCTAGTCGTAGGCCATGCAGGACCAACGCACTCTATCTCCAAATCCGTCAGACACGGACTCACATATCATTGTACCGGAGACCCTTTTGGGCTCATCATCAGGTACAACGCAACCAATACCAGATAATGAACCCCCATTGGAAAGTACACCGTGCCTGAAACCAAGGCCCATGATAACCCTACGGGGAAATACACAATACGCATCACCCTCTAGTGAACGTATTGACATGGAATTATCAGCCATCAGACACGCTGGGGAAACCATCCCCGCATGTTCAGAGTTAGACGTCGCTCAACTTACCACAACTATCTCAGCATTGACCGCACTCATAGAGTCGGTCAAACAATATGCGAAAGAGCAAGCCACCAAAGACCGCGAAACACTTGATCGTACGTTGGCCGAAGATGCCGAACTTAGAGAGCAGCTCAATGCATCACAAGGCAAATCTAAGAAAAAGAAGCGCAGGGGAAGGCGTCCCCGCACCCCATCACCAACCACTGACCAAAGCACGGACCATGAGACATCCTCAAGCGAGGCATCAGAGCCAGATGATAGACCGCAAAGAGAGAAACACCGCCGCAGACGGGCCAAAAGCAATCCCGCAGAGGATCCAGCAAAAATCGCCAAGGCCGTTGGAAAGTTCTCAGGGAATAAGAACACGTTCAACGGCTGGATTAAGCATCTCCTGGATCACCAGAAACTGAACAATATCGCAGATGAGTATATTTTCAGCATCCTGAGTTACCTCTTGGATGAAGCACCAAAACAGTGGTGGGCCACCGCGTCCACATCCTCGGTGGATTTCAAAGACGCCATTGCGGCGTTCAAAATGAAATACTCCAAAACCGAGTCAGACATGTCCATCTTGGACAGAGTCGCGCAGTTCCACCAGCGGGACGGCCAACCGGTACTCCAATTCCTTACTATAGTCCAGGAACTTTTACAGTCCATGACATACCAATTGGAAGAACCGCAGCAGATAAGGCTCCTATTCAACAGTCTTCATCCACAAATCAAACGACATATATTATGACGTAAAGTCAAAACAGTAAAAAAACTCTGGGCGAAAGCATTAGAGTCCGAAACCAGACTCACTGACGCAAAACTATGGTCAGAAAACAGACAACCCAGACAGAGATTTTCCAATGATGACCGCGGTCAACAGGATAGACCGCAAAATGATAACCGCTACAACAACAGGGGAAACTTCCGCAAGGACAATAAAAACTTCAATAGAGACAACAAACCCTATCAAACACATAACAACCGCAACAAGGATAATAAAAAAGACGCCGGAGATAAAGACTCAGAGAAGTCAGAAACAGGCTGCCCCGTTTGTAAAACACCGAACGTAACCATATATTACTGTCCCAACGGCTGTTGGAAGAAACACAAAGACACAGTCACGTCGGCCAACTTTACCACGCCCGGAGAAGTACTGGAAATAATCCACCGTGAGCAGGACAACCTTATATATCAACAATGCGAGATAGCACACGAGATGGGCATAGCCATGTTGGATTCAGGTGCGAATACGTCCATCGCTGGAGGAGGATGGTTTGACAAATTTAAAACCAACGGAATAGCACTAATAGAGCGTACACAAACGGTCAAATTGGCAGACCAAGTGCCCAAGGAAACCGTAGTCTACCTAGCCACCACTACCATCAAAATGGAAAATAAGGTCTTTCAGATAGATTTCACCGTCATTCCATCATACCCTCAGGAAGTACTTAAACTAGGGATGGACTTCCTCAGCCCGAACAGGTTCGATCTTCACACATGGAATCGTTCCTGGTCCATAAACAATACCGCATCGGTCGCAAAGACCCACCAACCTAGCCAGGTTGTATGCAACAAAATCAACATCATGGACGCAATGCTCAGGGATTCGGAAGCCCCTGGGTTGACCGCACCCGAACGGGATGCGGTCAACAATCTATTGATCAAAAATAAAGAAGTGTTCGAAGAACCAACACTACCCGCTTTGGTTCAACCGCAAACAATTAAAATAACCGAAGGGGCCACTCCCGTGGCCATTCGGGTATATTCGGTAGCACCTAAACGTAGGCAACAGATGAAGGAACAGCTAGACAAGCTACTTCAAAAAGGGTTCCTAATACCGGCCAACTCAGAGTGGGCCGCACCATCACTGCTGGTTGCCAAGCATGACGGCACCACCGATGTCAGACTGGTGACGGACTTCCGCAAATTGAACAACCCCCTGCCCAAAATAAATGACTTGCTTGCCCGCATCAAAGGCAAGAAGTTTATTACATCTCTAGACTTAACAAGCTGCTATTGGCAGATGCCAATAGATAAAGCCAGTCAAAAGTTCTTTGCTACAGCAACGCCGTTTGGGACGTTCTGTTATACAAGAATGCCCATGGGCGCTCGTAACTCGGCCGCTCATTGTCAACGAGTAGTAGAACTTATTCTCACAGACATTCCAGGGGTAGTAATAGTTATCTACCAGGATGATCTACCCATTGCTAGGGACACGCTAGAAGAACACCTGGCACATGTCCAGGCAGTTCTTACGAGGTTACTGAACCATCGTTTTGCACTAAAGCGGCAAAAGTGCAAGTTCTTTACCGATAAAGTAAAATTTCTGGGACACATCATCACACCCGAGGGCATTTCCCCCAACCCAGAAAAGGTGGAGGCGATCATGAAAATGCCGTACCACAAGGACAAGCACCAGGTCATGTCCTTCATCGCATCTTGCAAATGGTTCTCCAAGTTCATACCATTTCTGTCCAAGATTGCTGCCCCCATCAACAACTTACTGAAAAAGGGCGTAGAATTCAACTTCGACATTCACTGTCAAGATGCGTTCAATGAGCTAAAACGCTTGCTATGCTCAGCTCCCGTTCTGGCCCAGCCAGATTTCAATCAAAGCTTTCGCATCTACACTGATGCCAGCCAGGAGGCAATGGGTGCAGTGCTGGCCCAGGGGGACAAGGACGAAATTAACTTGATCGAGTATGCATCTAAAACATTCAATCCCGCCCAACAAAATTACTCTACCACAGAAAAGGAGGCATTGGCCGTGGTATGGGCGGTAGACAAATTCAAAGCATACATCGACGGCCTACAAGTAGTGGTTCACACGGACCACAGTCCCCTGCGGTGGTTCATGTCAACACCGCAACCACAGGATCGACTGGCCAGATGGATTATTAGCGTACAACAGTTCGTTTTCTCCATCAAGTACATCCCGGGCAAGTTAAATGACTTAGCGGACATGTTGTCCAGGCCGTCAGGGGTCAAAGACCCGATTGTACTTATCCAAGCATTCAGCATTCAAGAAGACCCAATCCAGGAACAGGAATTCAGAGCAATGCAGCGGGATGACACCGTGTGCAAACCAATCATCAAGGCAATAGAGACAGAGGATCCAGAAATGGACATTGAAGCACGTACCTATATTCACCGGGGATACATGCTAATAGACCGCACTCTCTACAGGTCATTATTCGCTGTAGAAGACGAGGAACCCAGACTGGTTATCCCAGAGGGTTTAAGAAAAATGTTAATCACGCATAACCATGACTCGGTTTCAGCCGGTCATCCAGGAGTCGCAGGCACCATGGCGCGACTATTGAATAAATACTACTGGCCAACTCTTAGAAAGGATGTGGTCAGACACATCAGCCAATGCCAAGAGTGCCAGGCTTACAAGCCAAAGCCGTCACTCACCACAACTCATATCTCCTCGCCGCAAATCAAGGAAAGATTTCACACCATTGCGGTAGACCTAGTTGGTCCACTACCCATGTCACCAAAGGGCAACAGGTTCATCCTGTCTGCATGCGACACCATGTCAGGATGGGTCGAGTTATTTGCAAATCCGGACGCAACAGGCAATACAATAGCAGAAACTATAATGAACGAAATCTGTTTCAGATTCGGTTCTCCACACACAATGATTTGCGACAACGGACCCCAATTTAAGTCCGCCGCAATGGCCCAAACAGCCAGGTTAATCGGATGCACCATCAAACACGTGGCAAACTACCACCCGCAAGCCAACCCTGTAGAACGACGTCATAGGGAACTCAAGACCAGACTAGCCATCGCAGTAGGCGAACACCATGAACACTGGGAAGACCAGCTGCCAGCAGTACAATGGACTCTCAACTCCAACATCAATCAGTCAATGGGCACATCACCATTCCATGTGACGTTTGCCCGCATGCCGCGCCATCCGCTGGACAACATTCTCAATTTCTCTAGACAGAGCAAAGACCCTGACATGACGGGGCTATCTCTAACGCAGTTCATGACGAACGCGGCCAACAATCTAATTCACATCAAAGATAACATTGAACGAGCGCAAGACGCCCGACGCAAGAAACACAATGCCGTGCCTACCAACCACATATTTAACATAGGGGACCAGGTGATGCTAAAAAACCACACGCTCAGCAATGCCAACAAGGGCATCACCGCAAAGTTTAATCCCAAACGCAAAGGTCCATACCAAATTACCGCCCAACTGGCACCTACCACTTTTGAGCTCAAGGATGTTGGACGTGGCAAAATTCTAGGCCAGTTCAATGCCAAAGACATTTGTCGTCATACCCCTCTAGACACAGATGAGGTGGAAATAGCCCAGCAAGCTGAACAATCCGACAGCAACGACCTCGACTCGGACTCAGCCGAGGAAGAGCAGCATACGGGGCAGACAGAGTCCGACAGACCAACGCATTCCAGAGCAGGCAGACCTTACCGGCTGCCCATAAAGCTTCAGCAAATCCACATCATGGATGCTGAGTTAAAAACTTTTGAAGTCAACCGCAATTTTGGACAGGAGGTGGTGACTGCTTTCTTTCGATTTTCACGTGAATACATTGATCAGCAGAATCTGCCAAATGAAGACGAGAGTCACACGGCGCAAATCCTATTCACCACCGCTCATTTTGAAGAGTTGAAAAAACTAAATGACAGTAGACCGCAAGTAGCAAATGCAGGTCGAACCAAACAATACAAACTAGCCAGAGCAGCTCACTTGTTAAACGAACATAATTGGCCGAAAGATGCGGCAAAACAATACGAATACGTGCCAGACCCCGACTACTATCATGATACCGACACTTATAGTGACGTGGATATCTTGGTTGAATATGTGGGTCTGGACCGTTGGATACAACTTCGACAAAATGACAATAAACCCGCAGGGTCCAGTCCCAAAACTGAAACAGCAGAAAATTTGAACGCAGCACTTACCATCAATACCGTGGAAGTTGAGAAAAGTCTCCTTCACTCAACACGGCCATCGCAGAGCGAGGTGATCACTGGGCTCAGCCCTGACCCTACGCAAAGAAGCCCACCAGCATACACACCAGCAGACAACCTCCAGATAGCAGACGACATCCCCAAACGAAAGCAAGCACCACATCGCGAAGCGGACGTTAACAAAAGCGCCGTAGAAATCAACAATGAGGTGGCGTCAGCTGCCATCTGTCAAACAAAGCAATCACCAGATCAGTCAGATTTCAACCACCAAGTACACAACGTCGTATTGATTTCGCAGCCCGTAGTTCAGAAAATGGAAGACAAGAACAGTCCAGAAAAACCACTTCAAAGTGATAGTGGACATCCAATAGAAGAAGACGACCCATCTACAATAGCTCCAGACATTGAACAATCCAGAGCGAATATGTCAACAGCACAAGAAACGCCGAGACGCCTGTCCGTTCAGTCAGCCATGGACCACGTGCGCGCACCGGTGACAGCTCCTATAATAGACCGCAATCCAGCTCATCCGTGGGTGGGCCTATCACCATTGGAA
Source organism: Ommatoiulus sabulosus (assembly GCA_034697705.1). Taxonomy (NCBI): domain Eukaryota; kingdom Metazoa; phylum Arthropoda; class Diplopoda; order Julida; family Julidae; genus Ommatoiulus; species Ommatoiulus sabulosus. The sequence goes on along the minus strand of JAQGAO010006278.1, from coordinate 5,712 downwards.
TTACCGCAAGTGCAATCTACAATGGCCAAACTTCGGACTAACAGTGCGGTATTCGACGAAATCAACTTTGCGTCGGATCTTGCCAAAACCCTACTGCAGCACCTGTGTCGCGCCGGCCAGAAAATGACCGCAGACCCAACACTCAACGTAGAAAACGTACCAGTCAATAACATTATTGCCGCATATAATAAAGCTTTGCAAGAACGTGATACAGCCCTCATCCTACTGCAGCAAGAACGGGCAGAACACCAGCTCACCAAACAGGCCCTAGAATGGGCTATCGCACAACACAACCAAGTCAGTGAGGAAATGGATAGTACGCGATCAGTACGCGTCAAGATTCGTCTAAACGAAAGACTAGCAGCGGACAAACACGCATTAACCGCGAGTGCTACGCCGCAGAACCAGCAATGCCCAAGAACACCGGGCAGGTCAACTAGCTCGAGTGATCCCAACACATCAAAGCTAGGATGGTCTGACTCTCCACAAGGGAACTTTTCACTACCTACGCTCGACCTGATTGAACCGCCAGACGATGGCACGGACATCAGCAGCTCAAGATTCAGGGTCGGCCCTAGCCTACAAAAACAAGAAGGCCCAAGTTCCGCAGACAACATCCGCATCACCGGCACCAAATCAATTGATACTCCATCGACAAGTCACGACAACAGACCGGTGGTGATGACCGCACCGGGCAAACCCCAATCCACAGCCAAGCCACAAAAAAAGCGAAAACGAAAAGAAAAAAAGCAAAGCCCACCGACCACTACACCAAGAAAGCTAGTAGGATACAAAACAACTACAAAACCAAACGTACCAACCGACCAACCCAGTCCCAAGAAGTTAAAGGCTACGCCGAAATCAACACCTAAGGCTTCACCGCAGATTCCGCCGAAAACTGTGGAACCCCAAGTCGAACCACCGATCGCGAAAAGTAAACGAAAAGTGTTCAAGGTGTGCATTTGATTGGTTAAACTGGGGGAGGCAGACCCTGTCTGCATGGTGACCAGTTATAGAGTGACTACTAGCATTAGGCAAGTTGCCCCAAATTGCCACTAGGTGGCGCCACTTGCAGGCTGGATTGTACTGTCTGCATGACGTCTGCTAGCAGCAATTTCCTGCTGCAGACGCCCTGACAATGGTCTAAAGAGAAAACAAATGTAATGCATGAAATTAAGTATTATTAATTTGGAAAACTTCTTCCTTGAGGGGAAAGGGGTCGCCATTTGAAAGAAGGTATAAAGTCTACAATTTTCCTAATTATTTCATTTCGGTTTTGGTGTTTTCTAGTCTGTCATCCAGCCACTAATTTACAGGGGGCCCCAAAAACCCTTTCTGAACAACATAATCTACGTGATCTCCTGCCTTCGTCCATTGTGGAAAAACACTAAACATCTTCAAGAGGTTGTCCTGTCAGATTACGTGCATTTCTTGGGTGAACTTTCAGCTTTCAAAACAGGGATGTTGTGACTGCTAATGGCGTGTTTTTATGGTTGAGATTTCAAGTGGCCTTGAAAATGATCTTCGTTAAAGTCAGCTACTGAAATCAAGTGTTAAATTGCTACATTTCTGGGTGTATTTGTTCAACTGAATGTTATATAGCTGCTCATGACGACAGTGTCAGAGCCAAACAAGGGTCGTCCATAAGAGGAAAAAACGACTTACGGTATATATCATCGAAGATTCCTGTCCCTTCGTGGGCTCTCTAAGGACTTTCAGCGTCCTCGCGCCCTCAATTCAAGCACCTTTTCACCATAGATGGCGCGAGAATTGATCGAAATGGTCTGTCAGTGATGGAACGGTGCCTAATAAAACTATTTACCAACAGTTCGAGTAAAAATAGCACCATTTTTCGTTAATTTCACGACACGTGAATAGGATTTCCATAACGAAAAAAAGTACATATTTTTCTTGACCACAAATGTCAATTCGAGTGTTCTTGTGGTCCATTGTGATTCGGACTCTTAACCCGATTTTGCGTGTTGTAACACCCTAAAAATTGAGAATTAAGTAGCTTTACATTAATTTCTCACGTTAAAGTGGTCTTAATTGGAGATTCTTAGAGTTCCAGGCAAGGATTTACTTCGTATTTTGATATGGAATTATCCAGTTTAAGTCTAAACTAAAGCGTGATAAAACTCGTTGACTAAATTTTAAACAATTGTTATTTAAATCGGGTGATAAAATAGAACTGTTAAATTTAAAAAATAATTAAAGATACTATCTATCGGGAAGAAATCGGGTTTTGGGGTAATTTGTTAAAAAAAGGAAACGTGATTCTCAAACTAAGGAGGAAGTTGAAATGTGACACAGCTGAATTCCATTTCAAGGCATAATTTTGCAACGTTTATTCACGTTGTTTAAATACACAGTTCTTCTTGTATTCAAAATGAAATTGAGTACTGAGTACAAAATTAAACTAGGGTACTGAGTTAAAAACATGAAATTATTTTGCAATAATGCCGTAATGAAAAATGAAATAGACATGTTGGCACGTATAAACAGAGAACGTCTTCTTGAACGCGAGCACAAAAGAACATTTTAAAAACAGTTTGTGATAATATGAAATGGAAAACTCTTTGGTGTGAATGGATGGAAACAACAATCCACAGATCAAGCGATTATTACAGTTGTTTGGATGATGATGGTATCATAGTTTAAAGATCGTGGGTTTTTCACGGTGCTTCGAGGAATAAATTGAGCTTACACTCGAATGGGAATGTAATTAAAATATGTAACTAAAACTTAAGTAAAATTTACATTTATATTCCCGCGTACATCTACACAAAGCTGACACTTCCTCGAATATAATATAACGGTAAATGCTTTCTGAACTTTTTTTGGTCAAAAATAACCAATGGGAAAAAGTTTGATTTCAGTTAAACAAAAGCGCTCGTATACCGGCAATTTAGCCGTAGGCTACAATTTACTAATTAAGTCATTCTCACTATCATTTCAATTAAAATTGAATCATTTTTTAAATACTTTGGTCTTTTCACGGTACTATGTTTAACGAATTGACGAAACCCCTGACTTAAGTCACCCTCTTTAAATTCATGAGTAAATTCCACGTTTACGTGATTCTTTTTTAACGAACCACTTTGATCTATTAAACGAAACGTGCAATCGCAATGAAACGGCAGTGAAAGATACGCATCATCTTCACCCAGCAGAAAACGCAAATATATTGAGATGTATTTTCCACGGCCAACGAAATAGCCATTCAAATATAATTCTGCATGAACGGTGTATCCCTCCTCGTGACTGGTTTTATACGGTTTGCTTACTAAGCATTCATTTACCCCATTGGTGGCATCTCTCTCCTTTTTCGAAAAGCCACAAATTCTCCACAAAGAGACGCCAATCTTTGACTCGATTTGCTTCCACAGCAATTCAATGGGTTTCAATTTGATTTCAATCAAGATCTCATCATTTTTTACATAATTGTTTTCACCTTTTAATAAACGCATAGGAAAAAACGATGAACTACAGAACATGCTTGCCAAGACGTCCTTGCTGCCGTTCTTCTTAAACATCGGACGGTCGATCAATTCGACGTTATTTTTTGCAATTGCAGCGCTTTGATCGAGTAAAATGTATTTTCTCGAATGAAAAAAGATGGGTAAAAACGAGATAAACTCCGGTGCGAAATCGAGATGAATGTCAACGCACGTTTTGCTTATAACAGTGCTTAGCCGTGGTTTAAATTTCATCTCATTAGGAGCGCTGAAAAATTCGTCACTTCGATATGTAGCAATTTTACCTACAGAAAAATCTTTCAGTTTTTCCTGTACTCCAGAAACCTTCCACAAATAATCACCAGTTGCTACATCATCGCAAACATCTGTCAATGAGAATATCCAACAAAATCACAAATTAAGAATGTTTAGAATTAGGAGCAGAAATGTTTACCGTCGTTTGATAATTTCACTTCTTGCGATATAATTAATCTTTAAGCGAGTAAGCTCAAAGTGGATATGTGTCATTGTTTTAATAAAACGTGGATTAACTTTGTCAAATTTAATCATCGTTTTATTAAAAAACAATTGTGCAGTTTGGAAAAATTAAAAAGCATGTTTTCTAAATTTTACAAAAAGTCATTATTATGGTCCTATTTACAGGCTAAAGTTATAAGTAAGCAGTTTTGTTGGGTTCCTTATAATAAAGTGATAAGACAGGGTTCCCCCAGAAATTTCCTTTTTAACTTCCCTGACTTTCCCCTGACTTTTCCAGATTTGAAAAAAAATTTCCCTGACCAATGACAACGTGAAAAATGTACATATTTTCAAAAATTGACACGGGAAAATAATTTTTTAAATTTATTAACGACAATTTTGAAAATTAACATAGACATTTTTTTAAAAATTAAAAAAATTGGATGAAAATTTTTTAAAATAGGAATATTTAATTGTATGCGGAAAATGTAACAAATTTGTGCTCAGAAAAAGTGGGAAATTTTGCAATTTTGTCCTCGGAAAATTTGTACTCGGAAAACCTAGAGAATTTTGAAAATTTGTCAATGGAAAACGTGGACAATTTTGCTAATTTGTCAACGGAAAACGTGGACAAATTTGCTAATTTGTACTCAGAAAACGTGGCCAATTTGGCAAATTTTTACTCGGAAAACATGGAAAATTTTGCAAATTTCTACTCGGATAACGTGGGAAATTTTGCAAAAAGTACTAGGAAAACGTGGAAAATTTTGCAAATTTGTACTCAAAAAACGTGGAAAATTTTGCAAATTAATACTCAGAAAACGTGGGAAATTGTGTAAATTTGTACATGGAAAACGTGGAAAATTTTGCTAATTTGAACTCGGAAAACGTGGAAAATTTTGCAAATTTCTATTCGAGAAACGTGGGAAATTTTGCAAATTTGTATTAGGAAAACGTGGAAAATTTTGCAAAGTTCTACTTGGAAAATGGCCCCTAAGCTAACCTTGTAGAAGTATTAATTTTAGATCGCCATGACTGCGTAGAATTTCCATGACTTTTTCAAACTAAACCATTCCTCCCTGACTTTTTCCGGTCATTTTCAAGTTCCCTGACTTTTCCAGGTTTTACAGGTTTTCCAGGTCTGGGGGAACCCTGTATAACTGATTGAGATTGACTCACCTAAAGAGGTTCCATAATAGGCCGCTCTATGCAGAGGCGTTTCTCTATATTCCGTCAACTGGTTGACGTTAGCTCCTTGACTCAAGAGTTCAGACATCATCTGTACGTCGCCATGTTCCGCCGCGATGTGCAATAATGGAGAAGGTTCGTCCCAATCCATTTCGTTGACTCCACGAGTCGTAGTCCACGTCATTTTCACTACATGAATGACAAACAATTACGTAGGATAAGTACAAAGGAGAATAGCCAAAAAAAAATACAACATAAATATACGAAAATATTCCATTCGTAGCAATGTACGTGACATTGTTATTAGAGTGACCAGCAGTAACCATAAGCAAACGTTACTGAGTTACCTGAATTCTCATTTTTTGGTTATAAATGATATCATTTCAATTAACGTTTAAAAGTTTTCAGTCGAGTGGACCGACGTATGACAGGGTTCCCCCAGAAATTTCCATTTTAACTTCCCTGACTTTTCCAGTCAGGGATTCCCTGACCTATGACAACGTGAAAAATTTACATATTTTCCAAAATTGACACTGGAAAATATTTTTTTAAATTCACTAACGACAATTTCGAAAATTAACATAGAAAT
>JAQGAO010006277.1:0-12497 GCA_034697705.1 Ommatoiulus sabulosus | reverse complement strand
TGAAATGATATCGTTTGCATTTAAATAATTTCAGACATATATGACATTATGTCTCACCCTGTATATCGATTACTTTATAGTGACCTTTGACTTTCAGTTTGGATAAATTCATGCAATATCCCAAAGAATAGGCATCTAAGTTCGAGCTGCCATTACCGATCTCCCAACAATCGCGCCCACTTTCAACATTCTCAGATTTACGCAAAGTTAGTTTTTCTGTCCATTTATCAGCACTTCAATTCCATTTCTCGATTGTTCACGCAACTGTACGTTAGGGTGTAATAGCGTTGTCTATAAATAACGTCACATTTCGGATACTATCAGATGAATGGTGCAAATATGGGAAAAAAATTGCCGAAAACTATGAAGCTTAAATAGTTTATCTATCTAGTAATCACCAGTGACCAATCACTGTAGCATTTAACACGACATTTACGAAACGTTTTTGAAACACCAATCCCCTTAATTTGGAACGCCATTCAAGACACACAATGTAACTACAGCACAATATGTAAATCAAAATCAGTGGTTTGGAATTCGTCAAAATTCGTCATAAGGAACACGATTTGTTGCTCTTTTTAAAGTGCATGTAGCCGCATTATAAATGTGTTTGGTGTTCTAAGAAGTGTGTTAAAAATACTGATTCAAGACGAATGTTTAAAAAACATCCTCTTCTAGGAAAACTCTAAGCTTATTCTTTGAAGTTAATCTGCTGAATATACAATATAATTTATACACTCCAACAGCTGTCACGTGGCATTTTCCTGAAATACGATATACTGCATGCCACGCAGTCAACTCAGGTTGTTGCATATTACAGAATTGTAGTAATAGTAATAACGTATTACATAAAAATAAGTTCCTGATAGCTTAAAGTGGCTGTGTTAAAATATTCTAATTTTATTTTTTACTGCATATTAAGCTTTAAAAAAATGTATTTAGATTTTTTTTGGAGTTATGCATGAATGCGTTCCACCTTTGATACGTTCTGAAACATACAGTAATTCATTCCAGTTTTGTCTTCGGCGACATCATGTTACATCATCATCATCGTTACATGCGACATCATCTTTTCCAGTTGTTAACATCTACGTCCACATTGAAGATAATATAGAAAGAACGTTTTGTTTCTAATTGCTGCCAGTTGTTTAACATGAATTGATTACATAATACATTTACTAAAATTGTTACCTACATAGCTTACATAATTGTATGCTTCCAGAAACAACTGACAACCAATTAGCAGCACAATGTTCCTCTATGTTTCCTCCAGTGTTGACATACATGTAAGCGAATCAAACCTAGAGGAACTTTCTGTTACTAACTGGTTGGTAGTTGTTTCTGGAAACACAAACCTGTGTATGTAATTGTATGTAATTGTATGTAAACAATTAATGTGCAAATATTATGTGGAACCTTTTATGTAATCAATTGGCAGCAAATAGCAACAAAACGTTTCTTTGTATTCTTCTGTGTGGAAACCGTTTAAGGTTTTTTAGTTTTTTATGTATTCGATGTTCATAATGATGTGGATTACTTCAACTTAAACTCATTCCTTAAATTCATTCTTTAAACTTTTACACTGAAATAAACGGAGGAACTTTCTGTTGCTAATCGGTTGCTAGTTTTTAATTTTATAAACCCAAACCTGTGTAAAAAATATATGCAAACAATTTACGAGCGTATGTACCATTATTATGTGAAACTTTTTATGCAATCAACTGGCAGCAATTAGCAACAAAATGTTCCTCTGTTTCCTTCTATGGTTTTTTTTTTAAGTTTTTATGTGTTCGATGTTCATAATATAGTGAATTAATTCATTTTAAACTGTTTCCACACTGAATATGTAAAATTTGTTCATAGATTGTTTACATGCATAGTTTGCACAAGTTCGTGTTTCCACAAACAACCAGCAACAGAAAGTTTCTCTATTTCCATCAGTGTGGAAACAATTTAATTGGAACTGAAGTTCCATATAATATTTGTCCATAAATTGTTTACATGCATAGTTTGCACAATTTCTGTTTCCATAAACAACCAGCAACAGAAAGCGCCTCTGTTTTCTTCAGTGTGAAAACAGCTTAAGGCTTTTTTAAAGTTTTTACGTGTTCGATGTTCATAATATAGTGCTTTAATTCATATCTTCGAAAGAAATATGTGACAATTGAATGCGTTCAACACACTTTACTGATAAGCATCCTATTTTATGTTCTAGAAAAAAAAAGCGTTCCAAATTGCGTTTTTCTTGTTCCAAATACCTGATTTTGAGAAGTCACTTTCTTAATTTCTAGAATTATGGATTTGCCATCATCATCAGCTCATAGGAACATGCTTGGTGACAACTTTTTCTAGTCCTCCTCTTTGCCTGCTTGTTGCTGTGGAAATGCCAGTTTTTTGGCTGGAAATGTGCGATGCACTTATCTGCATTATTTCCGAACGATAAGACTGGATTTGTATTAAGAATTCATAACCTCGCATCAGCTATCTGGAATCCAAATACAATTGCGTTTGAACGTGAATTTGGCAGACGTCGCCTTCAAATTCAAATGCAGGCCTCGCCAAGGAATCTCTGGAAATTTCCATACATTCAATTACCTCCAGGGTGAAGCCTATCAATTTATCGAAGAAAATATCATGGACTTGTTCACCTCGCTTTGCGTTGGCGCGCAGATTTGCATCAATTTGCTCATCAATAATTCGACGCAAACTTGAGGTCGATAATCGACGAGTCGAACATATAAAGGGCGGCGAACACGGCTTTGTTGTCAAGTTGTGCAGTCAATCCCATTACCAATTGACTTGGTTTGATAACTGATACAAATTTAGACACAATTTGACGAGCCGTTGCAGTGAAAACATTTCTATACTGCGTGTCATTCGACAGATTGGGAGAGTTTAACACAAACCAACGAATAGTTTCTTAAGGGTTGCAAAACATTAGCAATTGGCCGCCATCTTAGGAGGTTCAATGTGGAGTCAAATTTTGAGTGTTGAATTGTCGATGAGAGTTAATGTATAAATACCAACCAGCAGAGATCGATATGTCTTTTAAAAAGGAACATTTTTAAAATTAAAAAGGAACATGTAATGATCTGTTTTTCGACTTTTATACACCGGTTGCTTCATAAGTCCGTTGCAGGCTGTTGATATGTTTAAATTGCGCTTAAGTAAATTGAAACACATAAAATATATTGAGAAGGCTATGGGGCATCTCCTAATGTACCATTTTTAATATCAAGACATTTGTCTTGAAGATCATTGAAGTTTAAACTTTTTTATTATTCACGATATATTGATAATTTCAACTAGTGAAACGATAAATGCCTTTTTGTAAGCTCGAAACTTTAAACAGATAATAATCAAAAACGTTATGAGGGAAAAAAAAAAAAAACATGTGCTGCCCCTAGAAAGGGCTTCCCAGCTGAACCCACTTAAGGCACATTTTTTTTTCCTCATAAGGTTTTTGATTATGCTCTGATTTTAAATCTGTTAGATTATTTGTGCTCACATAAGGGCACTTATAAGTTCACTAATCAAAACCGTTAATGTAGCGTGAATAATAAAAAACGTTACAATTTCAATGACCTTCCAGACAAATGTTAAGGTCAACAAAAGGTACATTTGCAGGTGCCCCATAGCCATCTCAATACATTTTATGTTTTTAAGTTTACTTAAATGCAATTTAAACAAATGACCAGCCTGCATGGACTTATGAATCACCCGGTGTAAGTACATGCAGGCAACCCTAATTTCACGAACAGAATTGGTGTCAACAAGCCTGATCGTAACTTGAATGTTCGTAAATTGAATATGGCTTTTCCATAAAAATAAATGCAAAAATAATTGATCAATTTTTTTCAATTTTCAAAATAATTTTTTTTTAAATCTGGTCAATGGTAGTTGAAAATTTTTTTTCTGATCATACATATTCAGTGTTATTGAATTGAATGCAGCACCCAGATTTGTGACTTTTCTAAAAAGATCGACTTTTAGATTAGACAGGACTCTAAAAGTGTCAATTTTAGACAGGAGTTGAAAGGGACCGAAATTCACGCGAGTACAGATGTTCGTAAAAGCGAAAATTTTGTTTGTAACTTGAGGAATGGATCATAAAAGGTAATGTTCGCATATATGAATTGTTCGTATTCTGAGTGTTCCTTTTGCGAGGGTTTACTGTAGGCCTATACGAGTTTTGAGATTTTCTAACGCCTCATTTGTTTTTCCAAAAACATGTGCACATTTAATCTTACTTTTCTAAAGGTTTTTCCAAAATAAATTTCCTAAGAAATTTCTTGCAATTTCACAACATTTATTCCGGGATATATATTGCCTCGTGCGCTACTGCCTTTGCAGGTATAGGTCTTAGATCCACTTTAAATGATATAGCAAAGACACGTGATTCAAGATCCCAAGTATGCAGTGGATACAGTTGGGCAAAAGCATTGGAATCTATATGCTAGTCCACGTTCGGAGTAAATCCCGGACACTGCGGGCGGTCCTTAGCCGGAACAGCAAAAGTCTATCTTACCAAAGGATATATTTTCAAAATATTTAAAACGCGTGAAATTCGCTTCCTCTTCGTCCAACGGATTTCGTTAAGTAGCCCCGTTTTTCAAGTCACGTGCTTTCGCCCGGGTTTACGAACCCGGCCTTTGGTCACGCCAGACATGCGGGCATTAATGCGAGCCAAGAAAGTCGTGAAAGTTGGATGAATTTTAACTTAAAGATGACGAGGCGAAATTGCGTTGCTGACGAATAATTATCACTTGTCTAGAAGCTTGTGAACGATTCGCAGTAGATGGCGCTGCGATATAGAACAGTGACCTCCAACTTATAGCACCTTTAGTTCCCTACCTGGGCATTATTTTTTCTTTAGCGTGACCCTTCAACTTATACTGCAAATCAAAATATCTTCAACCAAGATATCGACGAAATGAGACGATGTCAGCAAGCGTCCATATCATGTTCATCCTAGTTGGCGCTGACATCTAATTCTTCTAATAAAACTCTTTGACGAAGCCAGTAACCAGTAAACGTCCATCTATTCATCCTAGATGGTGGTGGGATCTTCAAATGAAATATAATGCACATTGGCAGAACTGCTAAACGACAATCTCGTCTATCCTAAATGGCGCTAGGATATTCAGACGAAATCCATTGCCAAACTAGCAGACGTCATTCTGTAGTATATCTCTCTGTTATCCTAGATGACCGAATCCATTGCCAATGCTACCAGAAGTCCAATTCCAGTCCAGCGTTGGGATTTTGAAATGCTACACAATGCCCTTGCCAGTGTTGAGAAAAGACCATCATAGATGGCATCTTAGATGACGCTTTGATCTTAGAACGAAATTCATTGCCAACACAAGTCTAGCCAAGATGGCGCTGGGAAATGCTTTGCCAAATCCAGCAAAAGTCATTCTCTGGTCTATTCTAGATGGCGCTGGGATCTTCAAATGAAATTCATTATTCAGCATCACAGGTGGCGCTGCTTTTTATTTTCGTTGATACGAGGGGTGTTCATTAAGTTTCCGCAATGATTTCTTTAAAATAAACAGCTGTATGGATTCTAATGAAATTTGGTAGTGAAATACACATAAATTTCATCACGTATTCAAAGATATTTCCATTTTGGGAGATATGTTTTATCCATCGTACTGGTAGCAAGTGTATGCCTCGCTCAAAAAAATTCGCTGTCTGCTGCCAACGCTTCCAAATCAGCATTTCCGACAGACACTAGCAGTCCACTTTTCTGAGCATTCTGAGCTTTTCAGTCCATATCTGAACTTTTCAATCCACTCGTAGACCGAACGTTCGGACATTACTCGGACCTTAAACATTTCACACATTTCTGTTCCTGGAACGAAGAAGAGACCTCTGCTGAGCCACACTCTCCTCGGAGTCCATCTTTGCTTTCAAAGTTTAAGCACGTGCAATTTTTGAAACATATTTTTTAGAGCCGGTTGCACCAACGTATCTGGGGTTTACTAACCTTGGGTTAAAATTTGACTCCAGGTTAACCTTCGGGTTAGATGTTTGTGTTGCACCAATTACCTCTTGATGAAATAACCCCAGGTATCGAACCCATGTTTAACCTGCTGAAACCAAAATGGAGGACAGAAAAGGAACTAACTTTAACCAATGCTGCCAGATTGCGCATCCTGGTTTCACGTGTCTGTGTGACCAGGTGGTGTAGCATGCACAATTATCTAGCTTCATCAGAATCATCTGTAGTGTCCGCCATGTTGCTTTTCCTAATAACCCGAGGTTAACCCTGCCTACTGGCTGGGTTAACCTTTCTCTTCATTTTTTTCCTAACCCGTGCTTGTGCAATACAACGGTAGGTTAACCCTAGGTTATTCTTAACCTCTGTTGGTGCAACCGGCCGTAAATGTTGAAATACGTTCTTCCAACAAATTTCATCAAAATCCATACAGAAAATTATTGCGGAAACTATGAACACCCCTCGAAACATTACTCCGCAGCGCACAAAGCGCCATAGATGGCGCTGGGATGTTTGGAAATGGATCTCACACATGGGGAGAAACGATATCGAATTGATTCGCAACTTTTGACAGTCTCCCAACTTTAACTTCAAACTAATTCCCTCGACGATGTTTACTTTTTTATTCGATGTCTCGACAGAACTTGGTGGAAAAACAATGGCGCGTTCTTCCGAACCAAGCAAGTTTTGAGCTGCGAACGTGTCCCGTCGTGCCGAAATCACTTCCAGATCCGGGCGATTTTTACGATCCGTGTTCATCTTTTCTCTTGGAAACACGCTGAATTTGTGCACGGCAGCCGGTGCGTCGATGGCCAATCGCGGCTTATAAGGGCTGCAAATGAATACCAACTGCCTGTTTTACTCGCGCAATATGTTCGCAATGTTTCTTCGTGGCTTCTGCCGAATCCACTCGGCCTGGATTTCTTATTGTCATCCTAAGAAGAAATTGATATGAACTCTGGTGTTGCCCAGCACGTCCCCGTAGCCGCTGGGGAAATAAAAACGAAGTAAAAGCCAGATGGACTGGCCGCCGATAGCCTCGGGCTCTATGCGCTTAAAAGAGATATGAAACAATTGAAAATTTCGACGCAAAATAGAGGGATGATACAGATAGCGAGCTGGACATGAGACGAGACGAAGGCCGACTAGCCATTGGTCCATATGCCAGCTTAGCCGTAGGTGACCACGACTATATATAGACGGATTTGTTGGCAAGTTTTGGACTGTTCTGGGCGTTGCAAATCAAAATTTGTTGGTGATTACTTGGTGATTTGGATTTTTTTTTTTCCATGCATGTTGCATGAAATCGGAATAACAATTATCATTGATTTTTACTGTACATGTATTGAAAATAAATGCGTTTGAAAATGTGTGGTAATAACCACACATTCAACACTCAATAGAAACACTCAATTCAACACTCACATGGAACACTCAACGGATTTTAAATTTATTTTCATCATTGCATTTCAAAATGCTTTTCGAAATTCATTTTCAACATTGCATTTTAAAATGCATTTCCATCATTGCATTCCAAGATGCGTTTCAAAATTCCTTTTCTTCATTGCATTTCAAAATGCATTTCAAAATTCATGTTTATCATTACGTTTCAAAATGCATTTTCATCACTGCGTTTCAAAATGCAATTGAATATGCATTTTCATCATTGCGTTTCAAAATGCATTTTTATCATTGCATTCCAAAACGCATTTCGAAATGTATTTTCATAATTGCGTTTCAAGATGCATTTTCACCATTAAATTTAGAAATACATTGAAATGACGCAAAATGTATTTCAGAATGTTCAAATCTATGCATGCTCTCAATTGAATTTCTTAATTCGGGCACATCAAAAACATTTTCTGCCACTTTTTCACTTCCAAAGATCATCTCTTTGGAAGTGGAAAAGTGTCCAGAAATTTATGAAAATTTTATATCACTTAAAGATGGCAAACCTTAATAACATGCATGTGCGTTGCGCATCACCTTTAATGGCTCGTTTTGAGGCAACTTAATACCAGATTTCGAGCGACTTTAGGAATTTCCAAAAAATTAATTTCATATTTTGCTACAAATCTTAATATTAGGTACATGTACGAGGCTTTAGAAATGAAACTACAAAACTAACACTATTTCGAATTAGTTCATGACATAATAATGATAAATTTAGAACCTTTAATTTCTCATCATTTTAAAACAATAAAACATGATTTCCGACATGACTAATGTTGCTTAAAATTCGGCAACAAATTGCCTCGGGTATTACAGCCTTTAAAACGCATTTAAATTCAACGGAAATTCCATAAATTCCTAATTTCCATTGCATTATTTTGTTATGCTGTTCCGATACTACTGCTGTTACCTTGTTTCACCTATAATGTACCGTAATTTTTGTAAAAACGTTTTTTCCACAAACACAGCACTATATGTGCACAGACAAATAATTCAGCCTGAATACACGTGGTATGAAACGCCGCTTCATATGTATTCCATTTGACATTTTAAACTGAATTATTTTCCAAGTTTTCTTAACTGGGTTTTCTAAATAAAAACGAGGAAATGTAACTGGCTAAACTTCAGTTAACCTTAAAGCCACAAAAAAGTTGGATGGACATAATTTAAGCATAGGAAGTATGTAGAAGACGAATAACGAAGAAATAAATGTGCGGAAAGTAAAACTGACCGAGTTACCTATGTACATGTGCAATGTACAAGTCAGTAATAACCCCTATAAGGTAGGCAATCTTGCATGGCTCTGGTGCTGTAAGTGATTGCCTACCCCTTGGGGGCGTTATAAGATTTCAGATTTTTTATACAGTTGTCCGCCACTTTTTCTACTTAGCATGCTAACGTTTCTAACTTTACGCTATGTAAAATCATGGTCTGGGACAAATTTCAAATTTAGAAGTAAACTGAATTCCAATGTAACTTTCCAAGAAAAGGGGATGAGTAAATTCCATTTTTCTTTAATAAAAGTTGTTTCTATCGAAGTGTTATTATATTACGTTGCGGTGCTCTAGTGCTATCTTTCACCCTGGGCGATACTGACAAATTTCGCCCCCACCTCCCCGCCCCCTCCTCAATAAAAAGCGTCCAATTTCCACGACATTTCAAATGCTTCACTTTAGTATTTCCCATTCTCCATTTTGCTGAAAATATTATTGAAATTTGTTTAATAGGCATACGATTTTTTATAATTGATTTTAAAATTTGAGCACAAACATTGTTTAAAATGTTGCAAAATATGTTGCTGGAAAATTGTGCTAAATCGACATAGAAGTTTTGTAATATACTATAAAACTGACAGCATGGAAAATTTAAAACATTTTCAAATTTGTTACCTTCAAATGCGGAAACTTTTGCATTTAAGTGCCCTGAAAATGCTGACAATTTTTTAAATTGTCCTCCGCAAATGCTAAAAATTGTGCAAATTTGTTCTCGGAAACGATTGCAAATATTAAAAATTTTCAAATTTGTCCTCAGAAAATGTTGATAGTTTTTGCAAAATTGTCCTCTGTACATACTGGATGTAAAGAAATTGTCCGTTTAAATGTTAATTATTATCAGAAGTCGTAAAACAATCAGAACGTATGCAATCCAATAACAATGAATTTGGAACCGTTTGAATGTTGCTCATACCTCAAAGAACGTAAGCATGCTACAATAAACATGAACATATTGCAAGATAAGCTGAAAAATATTCACAAAAAAGTTGACATTTGGAAATTTTTTATATCTGACTTAGCGAATTCCCAATTTTTCACATTGAATGTATAAAGGGTTTAGCACAGCTTAAAAATTAAATTAGGTGGCGTTCCATACATCTTGCAAATTAAGGTGGCGTTCCATTCAGCTTACACATTAGGTGGCCTTCCATACAGCTTACAAATTAAGGTGGCGTTCCATACAGCTTACAAATTAAGGTGGGGTTCCATAAATAGCTTACAAAATTAAGGTGGCGTTCCATACAGCTTACAAATTAAGGTGGCGTTCCATATTTTAGGTAGAGAGTTTAGCATTCCCTCACCAATGTTGGGTTAATATAAAGGTAAAATACAAAGACTTTGAAAAGACCGCAAAATTTAAACAGGGCACGAGTCACGCTCCTAAATCTGTTTCACAGATAGCAGAAGTGCCAACTGCAAAGTGCATGCCACGAAACTGTTTTTCTCCCTCTGATGGGCTACGTGCGTCCAATTTCAAAGGGGCTTCCCTGTTCCCCGTGCGGTAATGCAGTCATTTGCGTTAATTGCTTCCCTCCTGCCGCAGCCTGTACCGCAGGGGTGGCAAATGCACCACGTGACGGTAATAGTCGCCTCGATGGCTTGCTCTTAAAACAGCTGTTCAGTGTTCAATAAAGCCATTTACCCAGCCGAGCTCTTTGGAATTTCAGGCTTTGGAATTTAATGGGAAAACATTAAAAGTTGCTGGGGGTTGATCGCATCAATGCCGTTACCTTCGACTCGTGATAAATCACTGCACAAGACTTGAGATCTGCAATCGAAGAATGCATTTGGTTTTTTTTGCAAAAATTTCGTTCTCGCTGAGGAAAAACCGTATTACTAACTTTTATTTCCTCGTAATTGCTTTTTTTTTTTACTAGAAAATAATCGGTTTGAAAGCGCCCAAGATGAATGCTCAGGGCTAATTTTCCCAAAATTTCGAAATGAATTTACAAAACTCTTGAGTGCCGAAATGATAAATGTTGGAAAATGTCAAGGGAATTCAAAAATCTTGCAGATTCGCAGCCAATATCCACATCGCGAGTTGAAGGTCAGGCGTTTTATAAAAGCTATGCGTAGGATGGCACCTAAATCATTTTGGAAGCGGGTAAAGCTAGATTTTTTTTAATAAAGTGAGAATTTTTTTAATATGGTGAGTTTTGTTCTATTTTCTTAATAAGGTGAGATTTGGTTCTTTTTTTTTAATAAGGTGCTCATTCAAAACAGAAAGATTGCGACGCTGCAATCAAATGAGAAATTGGGTGCCAATCTACTTGTAGCCTTTTCATATGCGGCAATGATGCAGCTTTGGGCATTGGAGATTAACTTTCAAAAGTTTCCAAACCCTCTATGGAGCACCACCTTGATTTTACATCGACGCAGAACATAAGACACCTAAAATGCTGATAATCGGGAATTTTACCTGAAAAACTTAAATATTCTTTGTCTCAGGCCCAAGACACAACCGTACCTATATTCCCAATTATTATTATAATATTTTAAAGGCAAATCATGAGTTAATTCACAATGAAACGTTAAATGGAATGCGTAACGAAGTGGCGTTCCATATTACGCGCCATTTACCCGAATTATTTCCAAACTTGCTAATTTTTTAAAGCAAAAACTGTGGAATGAAATTTTTTTTCGAACCTGAAAATAAAATCAGCATCTCTCTTTCTACTTTGAGGTAAAAGGTTATTCACGAATACAATGTAAGTACAAAAATTCTTGATTTATAATCCCAGCGAAATCGAGCACTAGCGTTGGCGGCCATCTTGCTTTCGGACGCGCCATTTTCAAACGGCTTAAATCCACCCAAAATCTGCTAAACCTTAACATCTCAGTGCTAAATATGCACATCCATCTTGTCTTTTTTTTGCATTTCTGGATGATAATTCTTTTCCGCCCTGTCAATTATTTCCCACTGCCAGACGGCTGCGTCATGCCCTTGGTTGCGCATTTGTCACCCATTTTATCTGCAATCCCATTTGACGCTTTCGTGCGTTCGCAGGGCGGAGAAAGTACGCCGTAAACAGCGTATGAAATATGTGCCTCGAAATTGAATATCGGATAAAACCTCGCCTAGGCGGCTTTGATGCTCGGAAACCGACGCGAAAAAACAATCAGTTTTTCCGAAGGCTTTAACACAATATTTCCTTGTCAACATCCTGAGCCCCCATCTCCAGTTACCTGTTTTATTTAAATTGCCGAGAATCTGACGCTTCCCATCCGTTCTGCAAACGCCACCAGCAAAACTAATATAATAAAAAAAAGCTGTCGATTTTGAGCAGAATTGCGTTTCGTCAAACGCGACTCAAACTGTCTCCCACAGATGGCGTTTCTCTCCGTTGTAAGGGACGCTTATCAAAAATACCGCTTTAAGGGTGCGAGCACATTGAATGCTTACTTTCGACTTGCTTCTTTCAGCTTCTTTCGTGCTTGTTTCCAGCTTCATGTTTCCAGCTTTGGGGCGCACAATGAACGCTGATATTAGCGTGATGGTCAGTGTGCTTGGTGGCGCCACTGCATGTGTTGTGCTATAGGTGAAACAGTCCGCGTAAAACCTGCCAAATGGTACTATGTACTGACTGCAGGATAAAGAATTGAATTGAATTGAACCTTGCACATGCGCATTAGAATATCATGATGAGCGCAGCTAGGACACGTTTTTACGGTACATAGGCGGCATACAATCTATGGGTGGGAGCACATTGAGACTTTTAAATTAAGAAATTTACTTACCGACCACTGGCGCCACCCAGCGGGCTAAC
>JAQGAO010006276.1:0-12498 GCA_034697705.1 Ommatoiulus sabulosus | reverse complement strand
ACTAACAGTACTAAAATTGGAAGGTAAGCCGAAAAAATTCATTTTTTGAGGTAGTCTAGGATAATACCAAAGTACCGCAAAAATAAAAACGTAATTCAAAACTTTAAGTGATAGTATGAATATAAATTGAGATTTTCGTTCGATTTTGTGCTCAATCTTGAAATGTACTTATTAAAAACAAATTTCTCAACGTAATTTCGTATTTTTTTTTTAAGTTTTTGGTGTAAAAGACAAAGAATTTCATTTAAATAAAAAATTTAAAAAAAACTTAAGTGAAGTATAAAAATAAAAAAATAAATCAAAACTAAACTTAAAGTAATGAGATTAAATTGAGATTTTCTTTTGATTTTGTGCTCAATCTTGAAATGTACTTATTTAAAACGAATTTACCAAACGTAGTTTTTAATTTTTTAAATGTAAAAAAATACGGGAAAATATAGTTACAGTGTAATAGTGTCAATGTCAACGGTTATCTTCAAAATTTATTTTAAGTATCATCTCGATGATTTAGGGTATACAGCATCAAAATAGCGACTAGAGATGTACTTCCGTTATTCATTCAATGGCAATTCGAGACATTCAATATTTCAAGGACTCAACGCCATCTATGATGCATTCCGCGCAACAGCCGGGCACAACATTCAGAAGTTGATGTTCGCGAATCAATTTGTTTTTTTTTAAAATAAGAGGAATCCAACTGACATCCAATTAGCACCATGTATCGATTACTAGACCACCATCGTACGTCTAAACTTCACAGAACAGAATAATATTCGATGCAGATTCGTTCAATTAAATGTCAACGAAAGTATCATTTTCAGAAATTTTAGTTTTCGGATCATAAACAATGCGCCCACTAATATTTCAAAATATCAAATTTCCCAATTGGATTACACCCAATGATGAGCTTAAATGCAAACATCAAAAACTTAAAATGTTAAACTATGTTTTAAGAGGTTTTATGAGATGTTTTAAAGGACATACAGCTCCATTTTCAATGCAGAGTTACCCCAGAAATTTTATTTTCAACTTACCCCGACTTTTCCAGGTTTTAAAATTTTTTTCCTGACCAATGATAATGTCAAAAATTGACATAGTAAAATATTTTTCAAAATCTACAAACGAAATTTTGAAAATTAAAATAGAAAATAAAAATTTGCATGAATAAATTTTGAAAATTTGACAATTTTGTATTCAGAAAATGTGGAAAGTTTTGCAAATTTGTACTTGGAAAACGTTCAGAAATTTGCAAATTTTGTCTTTGGTAAACGTGGAAAATTTTAATCTTTTGTACTTGGAAAACGTGGAAAATTTTGCAATTTTGTCCTCGCAAAACGTGGAAAATTTTGCAAATTTATACTCTGAAAATGCGGCGAATTTTGCAAACTTGTCCTCAGATGTAAAAATTTTTCCAAATGGGCCTGACTACGTTGCATTTCGCTGACTTTTTCAAAAAAAAGTCATTATTCCCTGACTTTTCTTTCCAGGTTTTCCAGGTCTGGGGGAAACCTGCAATGGAAATTTTTCGAAAATACTTTTGGGTAATTTTAAACTGATTAAAAACTTTGAATTCATCCGTCGCACGTACTGATAACCAGGTGGCGCTTTTTAAAAATTAATACGAAGTTTTTCATCGATTTTAAAATGAACGTTGTGAAATTTGAAACTGATGAATTCTCACTTCCTCGTATATACAGTGTATTTCCCTTCGTTATCTACTTTATTTTTTTTTAATCTTAAACAATCTAAAAAATGTTCGATAGTTAGGCCACCCTCGAAATATAAGGAAATATAAGCTGCAAAAATGCGCATTGCGTGCGAGGGGCAACAACATCCAGGTTCATGACATTGGCACGTTTTGAAATTTGGCTCTTGTTAAATCATCAACCAATCTGACAAGCTTTACGTTCGAGGTGAATGGAAAAAATCATCGTGTTACTGAAAACTAAATTGTTAAAAATGGCCCATCAATAACAATTTTTTTTTTCGAATACTTGTATCATTGATGTCAGAAATTATTGATGACATTTATTCCTTGGCAGCTTTGCATGCTGCAACAATCAGAATTTCGCAACTGTTATTTAAAAATAAAGCCAATGCAAATATAGGGTTCATGTAACGTTCTCTTCAATTAAAAATAATTATTTTCGTAAAATGAAATTTTGTAATTGTTAGTTTTGCAATTGATACAGGATGCCTATAAAGTTATCCCCTCATTAAAACAGGGTCGATCACCAAATTTCATTTTCAACTTTCCTAACTTTCCCAGGGTTTTGAACACATTTCCCCTGATCAACGACATTGCAATGTCGAAATTGACATATGCCAATGATATTCAGAGAGAAAGTTAATGCACTAGGAGGACTCAGCCCTTTCTGGCATGGTGGATGTTGTGTTGGTGTTAGTGGGTTTGAGATTGGGGTAGTGATTGTTCATTAGAATGTAGGAGTTGTTTACCGAAGTGAGTAGCTATTCTAAATAGCAGCCACATATGAGGTTCTCTAATGTTAAGGAGGAAATCGACCCGGGACAATATTCAATAGCTTGCAGAATTTACTAATGACAATATTGAAAAATGTTCAAAATTAAATTTTTTACAAATTTTACAAAATTAGCATGAAAAAAAAGTTTGAAAATTTGACAAATTTGTGTTCGAAAAATATATAAAATTTGTATTCCGAAATTTGTCGTCGGAATCTGTTGAAATTAAATTTTTCAAATTTGTACTGGAGCTATAACCAAATAGAAGCATTAATTTGGACTGTGACAACATACCCTGACTTTTTCAAAATTAGTTATTCTTCCCTGAATTTCCCGGCTCTTGGGTAAATTTTTAAAATAATAGTCGATTAAAATTATTTTATGCAAAACTAATTGGGTTGTCGGCATCTCGCTCGTGAACTCATCGACTTTTGTTTACAATTTCAAGACACTTCCAAACGAGCGTCTGTCGTGGCCTAGAAAATCTCTACTGTATTCAATTTCTCACCATGTTTTGTACAACATTTCTTCAGAGATCATTACCATAACACGCTTTATTATCTTCTTCAATTCTGAGTATCAGGCACTATAAAAGACGTTTTTCTTAATGGGTAACCCAAAGTAGGATTATCCGCAACATCCATAAGTTGGAAAAGTGAAGATACTGAGCAGTGTGCAAACACAGCCA
Organism: Ommatoiulus sabulosus; assembly: GCA_034697705.1. Lineage (NCBI taxonomy): Eukaryota > Metazoa > Arthropoda > Diplopoda > Julida > Julidae > Ommatoiulus > Ommatoiulus sabulosus. The sequence goes on along the minus strand of JAQGAO010006276.1, from coordinate 9,329 downwards.
TCCTTAGGTACCAACTACTTGAAACTCAAAAAGATGGGAAAACCTACACAATAAAACTATGCGCTACCTGCAACACGCCGCCCACTACGCTAATATTTATTATACATGTATATCCCGTGCACTCTGAACTCGGAAGTAATAAATTGAGCTCACGCCACTTTATACATGACTAGACGAAAAAGTTTGCTTGAAATGGGAAAGTCTTTTGAAACTGATTTACCGTCCGATAAAGTAAATGCTCACATCGCTATAATTGCCCATTAAATTCGATGAAACGAGTTACTGCAGGATGTCACCTTCGAGAAACCAGCAAACACCAGATTTTCTTTAAAATCGGGTTAATGTACACACAAGCCACCAAACCAAAACTAAATACCCCAAACCCCAAACTTTCAACGAAAACTCGCTAAAAAGTTTGGCTATTTCCCTTTCATCTCACCGACATTGGACGGGAACGCCACAACTTAGTTGGCAAACTTGATTTTCTAGTTTTTAGTTTGGCAAAAACAGTTTGCCACGCCATTTTTTTTCGTTGCCACAAACCAGAACGGGGTTGCGCAATCCCGTTGCGTTCCTAACGAAACACAATCTCGAAAATAACCTAAACAATTTGTTTTTCTGAACGAAAATCCCCGCTTTACATCACTGCAAAACCCTATTCTAAAAAGCTTTTGGCAGACAGCAGCGACGAACTAATTAATCATTCTAATATAAACGCTCCGAATACATCGATCCATTTTTTTTTCAGCTGAAATAACAGCGAATTTACAGCCGAATAATTTTTTATCTTAATTCACTGCGTGTTAGCGGCACAGAACTAAATGTTTGAATGCAACTTCAATGTTGATACAGATGTGAGGAACAACTGATCGAAGCATTATCCCTACGTGATGACACGCGTGTCGAAAATGGAGGAACATCACTAACAGCCGCGTTTACTGACGTACAAAAATTGGTGGCCAAATGAAAATTTGAATACGTTAGTCATCGATTTGCTGACGAAATATTAAAAACTGGGATCTGCCAAATTGTGCCAATCACGCGTAAAAATGTCAACAAAAACAGTCCAGCGTGTACAGGCAAACACACACGTGTGCGGTGATAAAAAAAAGAGCAGTTATAGTGCTTTCTTGGACATAAAAAACATGTTTATACAGCGTTTAGAGAAACACCACGCAGTAAACAGCCTTCTTAAAATCTGATTTTAGATATATCGAATCACCATCATGATAAGCTAAATAGCTAGATAAGCTCTATCCATTTATAACTACTAAATAAACTATTTTTTCATCGGACCAAAAATCGACATTTTTTTCATTATAAGTCCACATATGATAAGGTGATAACCCGAAGAAAGCCGTGATTTATCGACCTGGGTACGTTGCATCAACCTCCGGTTAAATAAAATCAATGACCTTTACGACACGATACACCAATCAGCGATTCTACGCAAATTAAAAGGAAATTAACGAGGCGCTCTTTGTTTAATCATTCATTAGTGGCGTATATTTAATTGCTACGAGAATAATAGTTAAATTTGCTAAACAGCGAGTTTGAACGATTAAAGTACACACAGAACTTATCGGTTCGTAGTGTCATAAAGCTGCTAATTTCAATTCCCAATTTAAAAATCTGAGATTATAGGTTGAGAATCACTGACTATAAGCTTCAGTGTTCGTTAATTACCAGATTCACTTAATATTTGGACATAATCTGCGATTTATAACTTAAAAATCAGAGCCAAAGTTTTTAATCCTCACACCTTAAACAGAACCTTAAAGAACCTTTAAGGTAATTCATGCAATGTGACATACCCTCAATACGGATTTAAATGGCCATCAGTCAACTTTAATCCATGATTTACTAATCTGACATTAAGCAGAATTTCATAAGCGATTGAATAAGACTATATAACCACTGATATTACGTGCTAAGTGAAATTCGATAGTTTAACAATTAATAAAAAAGCTAACAGATTTAACGGATGATTATAACTTTAACTCATGATAAACACATAGACATGATTTAGCCATGCACGGCATATACCATCAGAGGTTCGACCCTGAGTTCATATACTTAATAAAATTCGTAATATTTCCATAATCCCAGAACGAACGAAGCTGAAACTCACGCCCAAGTTGCCCAACTTACCTAACAACATGACAGCTCCTCAATTTTCAAAAAAAAGAAATAAAAACGGAACATTTCACAGGCGTAACACGCGAACACAACTTCAACGAACGAAACATTGCCATAGAAATGATCAACAGGACATCGATAAGCGCTTAAGGCGCTCGCCGCATCGATATATCGCGACGCTCGAAATTCGTCCATCGATATGTCATCGATAACGCCTTGTCTCATTTCGGGACAACGTGTCACTAATTCGCATCTATTTTTGCCCGTAATCACTTCATCGAGCGTAATAAAGTTGAAATCGTCGTATTTCGTTACCTTTTAGCGCTGATCTTTTCGAAAAACGAGAAAACGATATTTCCGATACATCGATGAAACTCGTCCCAACGGCATCGATGCCTTCGCCTCGATATCCTAATCGATTTCGTAGCTCTTATCGAATGACGTCACATTAGGGTCGTGTGCAATCCCGGCTGAGCGCGCGAGCGTCGTAAGATGGCGCTTCAGTTCGACCTGCTGATAGTTCGTAATCATGATTTGGCAATTAGTTATTCATTATTTCAGGCAAGTATAATCAATTAGTCGACATCAGACACGTACCCAAGATTTGACATTTATTCCGTGGCGAGTGTTGACCACCGAGGGTTAGCAAACGACCGGAGAAAATCCAGGAAAATAGTGATTTCTTGGAACGGGGTCGTCTGCCCCAGTGCTTTCTGAATCCCATCTCTTTTCACGTATTATGCAAAACTTGGCAATTTTCCCACTTTTTTACTAATGGCAACGTCGTATCTATAAGCTCGCCACACTGGTATTAGATCCTAAATCCGAGTAGATGTGTACATTTTCAAAATTACAACTTCTATATAGTGACCTCACGTTTGCCAAATGATCTGCATGGAACGTTTCACGAGGTAGCGGAACATATACTACATGTAATAATTAACTTTAGCAGGGCATATTTGTAAATGTTTTTTCTTGAAAACGGTACAAGTATACCGTAAATGTCGTGGAGTAAATCCGAATACTGCTTGTTGATGCCGAGTAATAATTCAGATCGTCAGATTGGTCGAGTACGTGGATGATATTTGAATAGGGTGCATTGAAATGTAGTTGACAATTACTTTTGATGATTTGCATTCCAGCTTCCTTTCCGGAATGATTTCCACCTTGATAGCGCTCTGCACGGTGCTCAGCCTCATCTTCGCGCTGCTGTTCATGACCATTCGTACGCTGGTTCGAAATCGATGGCGGTCAGCATCTCAACGACACACGGTGGTGGGCTTCTTTCATCCCTACTGTAACGCGGGCGGGGGCGGAGAAAGAGTGCTGTGGTGCGCAATTCGGGCGCTTCAACTTAAGTACGTCTGAAATTTTCATTTTCTTATTTACGAGTGTCACGGATTTACGCGTTTTCGCGCAAAAAGTCGAGGTAGAACATTTTGTCCAGAAATGTCAAGTCTGTTGCAATCTGCTCATCTCGGTGATGATTTAGAGAAGAAGTATTTTTCTTCTGAAATTATTGATATGATACTAATATATGTTCCAGTGTTCATCGAGGTGAATCTCATGTCCAATTTCATTTTATTATTCCCGTAATAACCATTCTATCACCCTATGAAAGATGAATGATTTATTGCTTGATGTGCCGCCGGTTAGGAATCATCAATGGCGCTATATAACTCTGCGACGCTCGCGAATAATTCTTTGTAATTTTTAAAAATCTTTCGCAGCTTGCCTTGAAATAAATTCACTAACTTCACATCCATTTCCTTCAGATACAAAAACATTCTTTGCGCAGTTTACACCGGGGACGTGGATGCCACGCCTGAGCAGATCCTGAACCGAGTGCAAAATCGCTTCAACATCAAGTTGCCGCGCGATGTCCAATTTGTCTACCTCACGCAACGCAAGTGGGTGGAGGCCGTAACGTATCCACATTTCACGATGCTCGGACAGAGTGTAGGCTCCATGCTATTGGGCCTCGAGGCACTGCTCAAGCTTGCACCGGACATCTATCTGGACACGATGGGTTACGCCTTCACCATTCCTATTTTCAAGTACATTGGTGGCTGCAAGGTTGGCTGCTATGTACACTACCCGACCGTGAGCACCGACATGCTGCAAAGGGTGTCCGAAAGAAGGCCCTCCCACAACAACGCCAATGCGGTTTCCGGCAACGTTGTTCTCAGTTCCGTCAAAGTTCTATATTATCAACTTTTCTCCATTCTCTACGGTTTTGTGGGCCGATGCTCCGACGCAGTCATGGTGAATTCGTCATGGACCCGGCAGCACATATTGTCCATATGGAAACAGCCAGCCACGACGTTTCTCGTCTACCCGCCCTGCGACGTTTCCGAGTTGCAAAAAATTCCCTTGGAAGACAACGATGTCGGCAAGCCTAGTCTTTCCATCGTTTCAGTCGGTCAGTTCCGACCGGAAAAGGATCACAAGCTGCAGCTGCGCGCGTTTCAGCTGCTGCTCAACAATGTTCCCAGTGCCGTGCGTTCTCGGCTGCGATTGGAGCTGATAGGCAGCTGTCGGAACGAAGAAGATGAAAATCGCGTCCAAGAACTGCAGCAGCTTTGCAAAGAACTGAATATCCAAGACCACGTTCAGTTTTTCCTGAATGTTTCCTTCGCAGATCTCAAAATGCACATGCAAAACGCAACCATCGGACTTCACACGATGTGGAACGAACATTTTGGAATAGGTATGGACGCATTTACCATTCTAGTGCTTGGCTGGTTTCCACCTCGCGTAGCTTATCACATTGACGGTCTAGTTTTGATAAATGAATATACTGGTATCTGCAAAATTTATTTACCCCAGCATTACCTGCCTGAGCTCGGAAATATTTTGCATCATTTTCAAAGACTCAGTTTAAATTTTTAAATAGAAATAAATTTGGAGAGAATTTAGCCCGATATTCAGTTCTTTTCGGTTTTACAGGGATCTCTTACAAGAGTATAATTTTTGTAATTCTTACCCGTTTGTTCGTATTCAGGTGTTGTCGAATGTATGGCCTCAGGCTTGATAACATTGGCTCACAATTCTGGAGGGCCTCAGATGGACATCGTCACCGAATTTAATGGAAAGCCAACCGGATTCCTAGCATCGGATCCGCACGACTTCGCCGTTACGATGGAGAAAATTCTCACCATGCCCGCTGAAAAGAGATTAGAAATCAGGAGGAATGCTCGAAACTCTACATGCCGCTTCTCAGAGCCGATATTCGACGTCAATTTCCTTATCGTGTTTGATACTTTCTTTCTCAGGTCAAACAATGCTGTCAACCAAAACGAATAAATCTTGTCATCTTAAACCTATCTTTGTCTCGACTGCTCTTTGCTGATACAGGGTTCTTCCCAGATGGGGAAGACCTGGAAAAGTCAGGGAAATTCAACGTATTAATGTTGTCAAAGTCCAAAATTAATGCTTCTTCGTGGTTAGCTCAAGCCTTATTTGCAAACATTTTTAAATTTTCCCAATTTTCCATGTTTTCCCAGAGTACACATTTTCAACTTTTCGAGGAGAAATTTTCAACCTTTTCCGAGTACAATTTTGAAAATCTTTTCACATTTTCTGAAGACAAATTTTCAAATTTACCTCACGCAAATTTTGTACAATTTTCAAAATGTTTCTATGTTAATTTTGAAAAAAGATTTAAAAATTATCTTTAGTAAATTCTGCGTATATTGAACATTTTCCTATGTCTATTTTTCAAAATCGTGGATAACATTGGCATACAGTGTATCAATTTTGACATTGTCTCGGTCAGGGAAATTTGCTTCAAAACCTGGAAAAGTCAGGGAAGTTGAATATGAAATTTCTTATAATATTCTTTGATATAGTTTGATGCGAGAAATTGGCAAATTTTATCTAAACTAATTCGCTTCGTGAATAAAAAATAAATACCTCGGAGTACTAAATTCAGACTTGCTCCAACACGCCTATTTTATGAATCTCACTTCGAAAATGGCGCCTGAGAAACACAAATTTAGTTACGACGCTCAACCAAGGTCCGAAAAACTCGTCTGCACGAATGACTGATGCTTTGATAACATGGTTTAGAATTTAAATATTCCTTATTAATTAAAAGTATTAACAGTTGGATAATTTAGGAAGTTTTGACGGGTCACTGGGCTATTTCCAGAGTCGACTGAAGCTTAATTGCTAGCGGATATGTTATGGAAATTGTCAACAAATTCCACAAGGTAGGCCTACTGTAAGTCAAGAACTATTTACATACAGTATATGTTTTCAAAATATAATCTGAATCATCTGTTTTTGACAGCTGTCCTGAATGCCTACGCTATCTCCATAAAAAATGGCTTCAATCGTGAAAGTATATCAGCTGATCACCACATTACATTTTTAACTATCGATCGATTGTCCAAACCTTGAACTGTAGAACGTACTCGAGCAGACCTGAAATGGCAACTACGATACTTTTCCGAAGAGTTAATTTCGCCTTCTGCTGTTTGAGTCCGATCATCAGAACCACCAAGATCAATGCCAGTGACATTCAACGAATGCAAAGTGGCCATAATGGTAATTATAACTGTCAGCTCATACGAGGACATGTGCAGCGCTAGCAAGCACACACCGTCCTCGTATAAATCTCCTGTTCCTTAGATTTTTTTTATAAAAATAAATTCTAAAAGGTTGGGGAAACTGATATACTTCGCACCTCGTTTCCCATATTTTTGTCCCATAATCACTCTAGAATTAATTAAGGTTGCTTAGAGGTTATAAGCATCCTCGTCTTGCATTCGGTAGACCCAGGTTCGATTCCCAGGTCGGCTCTCCTCGATTGTGATTTTTCATGGTTTTCCACAATTCCTCCGGGCGAATGCTGAGATAGTTCCTATATTAAATCGGCCATGACCGTCTTCCCATCCCATCCTCGTCTTAACGTCCTGGTAATTACGGGAAAATTAACTAAATTGTGATGTTGGGGTCCATCATGACCAGGCTGCTTAGTCTGACTTAATTTGTATAATAATCCCCCCCCCTTCCCTGCCAAATGCCTATGCCAGGGTAAAGAATTGAATTGAAACGGAAACCTTCAGGGTGAGCAGCGAGCATGCGCAGTGAAAACTGGAGAAAAACTCTGGAGCTACGGTTTAAACAAACAAGTTTATAGGTCCCTTGAGATTCGACTTAACGAATTAGACTTTAAATTCAATTCAATTCTTTACTATGCAGTCAGTACATGGTACCATTTGGCAGGGGGGATCATTACGATCATTATACAAATTAAGTCAGACAAAGCAGTCTGGTCATGATCGATGGACCCCAACATCACAATTTAGTTAATTTTCCCATAATTACCGGGACATTAAGACAAGGATGGGATGGGAAGACGGTCATGGTCGATTTAATATAGGAACTATCTCAGCATTCGTCTGGAGGAATTATGGGAAACCATGAAAAACCACAATCGAGGATAGCCAACCCGGGTCTACCGAATGCAAGACGAGGATGCTAACCTCTAAGCCACCTTTCAACCTCTAAGCAACTTATTATTCCTAAAATAATTTTATTTCTGATCGTAACATGCGCCATAAAATCTCCGACATAGTAAAAATAAAAAATTCATTTATAGACACAACAACTTGTCTGATGATGAGAACAAAATGCAAATAATAATTTCCTAAAATAATTTTATTTCTGATCGTAACATGCGCCATAAAATCTCCGACACAGTAAAAATGAAAAAAATCTTTTATGGACACAACAACTTGTCTGATGATGAGGACAAAATGCAAAACGCTCAATAAGGGCATGACTGTTATTATGAATTAGGAATCGGAGTCGGATATTGCTACGTATATCCAGGTAGGGAGCTGATATAATGTATTTCTCCACCGATTGAAGAAAAGTATTTTAACCATGCAGATCCCTTCGAGCCAAACGTGGAAGCAAACAGATGTTTTTGTTTTTTTATGTAAGAAATTTGCTTAAATAAACCAAAGTTTTCTGCTACAATTTCGCCATAAAATAACGATCAATTAAGGTCTCGACGTACAGTATACAGCATAGCCTATCAATTGATAATGTGCGAAATATTTCGAGAGTAAATTCTGTTATGACATTTTAATGTATTTTATTCATGTAAATGCTAAACCAATGTACGAGGCCGCGTCATTCATGTTGGTTTTTTTTTTCTTTTGAACTGCAGTATTTTTCATTACTTCTCCCATTTTAATTCGTTTTCCTCTCAATTATTATCCCCAAATACATATGGCGTATGCAATAAAAAAATAAGACTACGTATTTGCTCATCCGTGAATGACAACAGGTTTCAAATCAATATATTTTTTCTTTTCTTCGTTAAAAACTACCTGGAAAGTTGGGTCAAAATGGTAGGTCAAGTTACCAAGGGCAACCAACTGCATATGTAATCAAGATGCGATCTTTTTTCTCAAAATTCGTTTTTCCTAAAATGTGCTTCTCTGAAGCAGAGGACATCCATTATTCCAACTCGAGCATGCATAAGATTTGATTCGCAATTTTGGATAAAACCATTAGTGAGTTAAAAGAATTTTATCTCATGTAATTAATATCAAGAACTTTTACTCAGAAATTTATCATCGAAGAATGCTCCTCCTTATTAATGATACAAGAATACAAAAATATACATATGATATACATGCATATATACAGTAGCTAACAATGGTACGTAGCAAATATATATCCACTTAAATTCTAACTGAACGAGCACTCAGGAGTCAAGACCCTTCATTAGTATAATGCATATATGCATATTGCATATATAGGCTACATGTACATGTATACTGTACATCCCATAGTAACTCCATAACAGCGTGGAAATGAATGTAGGCCCTATGTCTGCGTGCTAAGGCTAATTCTAGTTAGAAATGTAATTAACGTCTAAAGTCGGGTACACACTAGCCACCAAACTAAAACTAAAAAACCCAAACTTTCAACGTGAACTACATGTACTAGTAGTTTCTATAAAAAAAAAATTAACACAAACTAGTTTTGCAAAACCTGAGTGTACACTCTGCAACAAACCATATTGACAAAACTCAGCAGACGACAGAAGATACAGACTTCCAAACACGACATGCTGTCGTCTGCAGTACATATCATCGATATCGTACAGACGAAGCGTTGATAGCAGCGCCACCGCCAAAAGTTTGGCTATTTCCCTTTCATCTCAC